>JARGXW010000471.1:0-109429 GCA_029204085.1 Mycena sp. CBHHK59/15 | reverse complement strand
CGCCTGTCATCAAGCCGCCCATCAAAGTCCCGCCGCCGTCGATGTCACGGCAGAAGGTTTAATAATAGTACAATTTTCACGGGAAAAAAATAACTTATACCTACCATTTAATTAAGATTATTTAGAGGCAATAGAATATAAAAATCTCAAGTTAACTACAAGAAATGGTATAATAGCTAAGTGGCAGCGGCTGTGTCATCGTCACATGATGTTCACAAGCGGACAGCCCCGCCAGGTCACGGGGTTCGTTGTCATCGCCCGATCAGGCGTCGACGTCGCATCTAGTCATCGGATTTCCCACGCCTGTCATCACGCCACCATCACCCCATCAAAGTGCACGCCGCCGCTGTCACATCCACGGTAGAAGGCCCAATAATAACCCAAAAATCACGAACAAAATATTGTATACAGGGCTATTAGTTAGAAGGCCATACTGTGCTGGTAGCAATTCAAACCAAAGCTGGGACCTTCCTAAACAGAGACATCATTACATCTCCACCTCTAACAAGAGGTTTAGGTAGGCTATAGGTGACATTACTCCGAAGTCGAGCTTTGGGCACTTGAAAAATCACATAGGAGAAGTATATTTAGCTGCATGCTACAATACTGCATGAGAAGAGGGTAATGTGAAAATAAATATAACATTTAGGGCCTGATCAGTGGCACAACTTCATGGGAGCCACCCAGCCAAAATCAAGGCAGACACCTTCTCCAAGCAGAGCAGGATCAACTCAGAGCTGATGGGTGCTCAGTGGTGCTCGGCTTGTTTTTTGGGGGGCTGTCACACCATTTCCTTCCCCAAATTTGAGACTCTAGCTACAGTTTCAGCCTGTACCCATCTCCATAACACACCCCTAATTGCTTTAATTCTATACCATATCTATGCCCCCCAAAGGACCACGCTGCAGTTGGCATGGCTCGGACAACTCGACATTCATTACAAAATTACACTGGTGCAAAGACAATGACTTTCAATTGGAAAATGGCTGGAGACCTGGGCCCACTGCATGGACACTTTGAAGGACATCCTGGGTCCTCCAAAGACGGGAGAAAAATGCTTGGATCATTGGGGCAATGTGTGTACCAGCTCGTGTCTGTCAATGATTACTGATTTTCAGCAGCTCAAATCTTCACTCATCGAAGTTGACACTCTGTCTCACGTGTCTGGCTTTGGGTGGGATGATAGTGTCACGATTAGATAAGATCTATCGTTCCAACGCCTATCTAAGCGCCCAAGATCAAGCGCTGGATGACAAAGAGGCTATGACTAAGACCGGCCCGACCCAAGGGATGACGTCATGATGATGTCAGAGATGACATCAGGACATGAGGATGAAGCAAGGACACTGAGACATGTGGTTAAGGGTAGTTGTAGTATATATAGATTAGTTCACACGGTTCCCTAGACAGTATAAGTAGAGTAGCTATTACGCTGTTGTAGTTAACCTTTTATTCCATCATTTTCGAGATCAACCACGAGCACTACCCAATCCCTCTCTTCATACCGAGAGTGGACGCTCAGGTCTTGACTGTGAATAATAAAAGGTTACCCCTCATACCCTCGTACCGCCACTTCCGACCTCCTTTCCCTTTCTCCCACCTACCCACTCTACCTCTTACCCTTTCTGCTATTGCGGCAGCCTCTTACCTGAAGACCCATTTCCTCTACCACCACTCACGTCGTCCACACCGACGTTAAACAATTGCAGCGCCCATCGTGCGCGGTTCACTTGAACAGACGTCGCTACACGCTACGGGAAACGTTGAGACCGTCCCTGCGTAAAGCAGACAAAGGAGCACTAGCCTAATCCTCGGAGAGGGCTATCTCGCAGCCGCGGGGAGAGTCGTAGAAGACCCCGGACTGTTCTGTCAGCAAAAGACCGCCTCGACCTCACCACCTGCCCTAGTGGCATACCGAACCCCTGCCCGGCTTTAACGCCGCGATTCCTACCAGGACGTCTTACCGTGTTCCCCATCCGACTCAGAAGACGAGTCTGAGCTATTCCACTCGGCCGTTTCTCTTCCACCCCGACCAGACCACTCCCACCCAGCCTCCCTCCATTGGCATTACTGTCGATAACCTGCCACACCAGTCACCCGCTTCCTCCTCACCGCGCAGTATTAGCGCCCAGACCTACGCAGCTAATCGCAGCTGTGTCCCCACCGACACTCCTGAAACCCCTATCACCAGCGCCGATTGAGATGTCGCGCCCCCAGACCCCCGTCCACCCAATGGAGGAGGAAGCCCCTCCCCGAGTCAGATATGTTCCAGTCCCCGTCCAGGGATGGAACGGAGAAGATCAACCCCGCGTTCGGGATCCTCGAGGATCTCTTATGCAAAGACCCACCAATGTTCGACGGGAATGAAAAATCCAAGTTTGAAACTTGGTGCGACGCCCTGGACACACTACGTCTGGGCTTACGCCTCGGAATTCAACACCGAGAAGAAGAAAATCGCCTTCACAGTGTCTTTACTGGGCCGAGAAGACGGAGCCAGGTGTCCGGCGTCCACTGGGCACGGAACTGGAAGAAGAAGGCTCGAAGGCAGAACGCCTTCGAGGAGAATTGCAACTTTCCAGATTTCTTGGAGAGTTTAGCAGAGACGTTCGCCGACAGAAACGGCACCCAGACGGCGCACATGCGCCTTACCACCACACACCAGGGCAAGACCACCCTGGTAGATTTCATTGAAGCTTTCGAGCTGAATGCGGAGGAGGCAGGATACGACCTGTCGGATAGAACAGGGACCCATGACACCTTCTTGGTGGAAACCCTGGAGAACCTCGTCTCGGACGAGGTACGCAGCCAGCTCAACGTCGGCTGCTAGAGGCTCCCACTACCTACCGAGAGTTGAGGAGAAGGCTGATGACAGTCAGCCGGAACATGGAGCGACAGTCGCTCCGGAAGGCCCAACAGGCCAAGATGTTCTGGGTACCAGCCCAGAGGAACACTGCTGCACCAGCAGCACAGACGAACCCACCCCGGGGATATCAGGGGACAGCGCCAAACTTGGCAAAGAAGATTGGGGCCGGCGAAACCCCCATGGACGTGGACAGGAACAAGGCGAAAGGCACGCCCTTCCTGTGCTACAACTGTGGCAAGGACGGCCACATGAAGCGGGACTGCCCTGAGCCCCGCAAGACGAAATTCAACATCCGGGCCTCAAGCCCGATCATGTCCGTCGGACCCCATTCGGAGAAGCAGAGATTCTCGTCACAGGACTCGGCAAAGCCCGGATATTCATTGGGTACGACTGGTTGTTCAAGCACAACCTGTGATAGACTGGAGAGCGCAGACTTTGCTCTTTAGTCGGTGCCCCGGAGTGGCAACATGACCGGGACAGAATTCGGAAGAGGAGACCGGTGGAAGAACGAGTTGGAAGAAGGAGAATCCCTTCTACTCGTGGACTTCGGAGAAGCGATCGACTTGAGGTTGAAAGAGACCCAGTCACAGAAATTGGCAGAAGAGCCAATCGAGGAAAAGAGCGAATGACGAGGAGAAGATTCCCGAGGAGTACAGGGAATATGTGAAAGTCTTCGCAAAGGAATCGTTCGACTCGTTACCGAGAAAGACAATGGGATCATGCGATCGAGCTCAAGCCAAACTCAAAGGCTGTAGATTGCAAGATTATCCGCTCTCGGTGACGGAGCAAGAAAAGTTGAACGAGTTCCTGGAGGAGAATTTGAAGAGCGGGAGGATCCGCCCCAGCAAATCGCCGATGGCTTCGCGTTCTTTTTCATAAAGAAGAAAGACGGCACCTTGCGCCTGTGCAAGATTACCGGAAGCTCAATGAGATGACGATTAAAAACCGCTATCCGCTTCCGCTAATTTCGGAGTTAGTCAATAAGCTCCGAGGTGCCCGGTACTTTACGAAGCTAGACGTGCGATGGGGGTACAACAATGTACGGATCAAGGAGGGAGACGAGTGGAAGGCGGCATTCCGCACAAATCGAGGGCTGTTCGAGCCGCTCGTGATGTTCTTCGGGCTTACCAATTCGCCGCGACATTCCAGACCATGATGAACGATCTGCTCAGAGATCTCATCAACGAAGGAAAGGTCGTCGTCTATCTGGACGATATCCTAATCTTCTCGGACAATCTGGAAGAACATCGTGCGTTGACGAAGCGAGTCCTGAAAGTACTACAGGACAACAAGCTGTTCCTCAAACCGAGAAGTGCGAGTTCGAACGCACGGAGATCGAATTCCTAGGAGTCATTATCTCCTACAACTCGATGAGGATGGACCCGCCAAGATTAAGGGTGTGATGGAGTGGCCAGAACCAAAGAACCTGAAGCAAACACAGGCGTTTTTAGGGTTCACCAACTTCTATCGCCGCTTCGTCGGGGATACAGCGAGGTCGCCAAACCGCTCACACGTTGACGGGAAGGAAGGGTTCCGATGGGAACAGGAGCAGAAGGACGCGTTCCAAAGCTGAAGGACCGCATTGCCGAGGACGTGGTATTAGCATTACCACGGACAATGGCAAGTTCCGTTAGAAGCAGACGCGTCGGACGGAGCGACGGAGCAATCCTGTCACAGGAGCAGGAGGGCGAATGGCGCCCTGTAGCGTTATGTCACATGGACTAAACGAGACCGAGCGGAATTACGAGATCTATGACAAAGAGATGCTCGCGATAATGCTCGCTTGGAGAGTACAGGCAGATGCTGATGGGAGCGCGGGAGACGTTCGAGATTCTGACAGACCACCAGAATTTAGAATATTTCAAGAAGCCTCAGAAGCTGAACAGGAGACAGGCCCGATGGATACTGGAGTTAGCAGAATACGACTTCACCCTTCACCATCGGCCCGGAGCGTTGAACAAGAAGGCAGATCTCTTATCTCGGAGATCGGATCATGACCAAGGAAAAAACGACAATGATGACGTCGTTCTTCTGAAACCGGAGCACTTTCGTGCGCAAGAAATTGTGCTCGACGGACCGGAGACGGAGATCCTGGAAGCGATCAAGAAGGAGAAAAGAATAGATCAGAGTGTCAAGCAGGCGCTCTCGAAGAAGCTCCCCGGGTGGGAAAAGAAAGAAGACGTCATTTATTACAATGACTTAATATATGTCCCACGAGACGAAGAGCTACGAGACAAATCATTGGGCTACACCACGATAACCCCTTGCTCGGCCATCCAGGAGAGAACCGAACGCAGGAAATGGTAGAACGTAACTATTGGTGGCCACGACTAGGGAATCAGGTCGGGAAATACCTGAAAGCCTGCGAGGCATGCCAGAGAACCAGGGTTCACCGCTATCAACAAGGAAAGCTGAACCCGCACCAGATTGCCGAGGGACCTTGGCAGATCATTTCCATGGACCTTATCGGTCCGCTGCCAGTCAGCAACGGGTTTGACGCCATACAGGTGTGGGTCGACACCTTTTCAAAGATGATCCACTGCGAGCCCACAAGCATGGAGCAAACCAGTGAGGGGACGGCTCGGTTGACCCGAGATAGGGTGATTAGATATCACGGAGTGCCGCGGAAGATTATCTCAGATCGGGATCCGAGATACGTGTCGGGATTCATGAAGGAACTGAACCGGCTTATGGGGTCGAGATGAACCCGAGCACGGGTTCCACCCGATCACGGATGGACAGACGGAGAGGATGAATCAGGAGATTGAAAAATATCTCCGGGTTTTCATTAACTATCGACAATCGGACTGGTCCGACTGGCTGTCGCTGGCAGAATTCACACACAACGACAAGACGAGCTCGTCGACGAGCATGTCGCCGTTTTTCATAAACACGGGAATGCACCCCTGGAAGGGATAGAAAACGCAGTCGAGTCGCGCAATGAAGCCGCGAACGATTAGCAGAGAAAATGAAGAAGATCCGAGAGGAAGCAGCAGCAGCGCTAGAGAAAACCCAGAAAACCATGAAAAAATACTACGATGCTAAGCATCGGGACGCACCGGAGTTCAAGGTCGGCGATCGGGTTTGGCTAGAAGGAAAGAACATAGCCACAGATCGGCCGACAGGGAAGCTGGAGGATAGAAGGCTGGGGCCTTACGAGATCCTGGAGAAGGTTGGCGCATCGGCATACAAGCTTAAGTTGCCGGAGACGGACAAGTCACATCCGGTCTTCAATGAGGCACTGCTTACGCCATACGTGGAACCCCCTGTGGGAAGGAGAGAAGAACGACCACCGCCGAACATTGTCGGTGGAGAAGAAGAGTACGAGGTGGAGGAAGTCCTCAACCACAGAAAACGTGGGAGAGGATACCAGTACCTCATAAAGTGGAAGAATTTCCCACTTTCGGAACGGACCTGGGAACCGACGAGACACTTGTCGAACGCGAAGAAGCTCTTGAACAGATATAATGTCGAGCACGGGATCGCGGTTCGAGAATTGTCGGTAGAGTCCAAACTGGAAGGGATGACCACGGAGGAGAAGACGGCGCTGGCCGCAGAATTACGAAAAAGAGGCTTGATGCCACCAAAAACGGAGGAGTCCGCAAACTCGACGACGAAGCAGACGGTCCCTGTCTTTAAGCAGGGACACTGGGATTATTTAATTCATCGTTTCAAGCCGAAGCAGGAGATGATGCCATACCCGGAACGACGGTTATACGACCCAGAAACAGGCAGATTCAACGAAGCAGCCAAGTTTCCTCCGTTACCAGGAATCGAAGCCTACGAACGTTAAATCGTCGGGACGACGATCCTAGGGGGGGGTAATGTCACGATTAGATAAGATCTATCGTTCCAACGCCTATCTAAGCGCCCGAGATCTAAGCGCTGGATGACAAAGAGGCTATGACTAAGACCGGCCCGACCAAGGGATGACGTCATGATGATGTCAGAGATGACATCAGGACATGAGGATGAAGCAAGGACACTGAGAACATGTGGTTAAGGGTAGTTGTAGTATATATAGATTAGTTCACACGGTTCCCTAGACAGTATAAGTAGAGTAGCTATTACGCTGTTGTAGTTAACCTTTTATTCCATCATTTTTCGAGATCAACTACGAGCACTACCCAATCCCTCTCCTCATCCGAGAGTGGACGCTCAGGTCTTGACTGTGACAGGAAGCCTGAACAGTTTATGCCTTGACTATAGCCAGCCCCAAAATTCAATGGAACACACTCAAAAATGGTTAAAAACTGGGTGTTTGGGTAGGCCTGGTGTTCAGGTTCGAACACGTTCGGGAAAAATGTATTCGGCCTGAACCCTGAACCTGAACTCAGGTTCAGTTCAACGAATCACTGAACCTTGAACCTGAACCTGGCATTTAGTTCAGTTCAGTTCAGGTTTGAACCGAAAGGTCGAACCGGACCTTCCCATCACTAATTTGTACCCCACTTATCCTCTCAATCAGATTTCCTTTCTTCCACTAACTTTTGACTTGAACCATCGACCTCCACAGGCTATTGCCTGCTATTGCACGCACTCTGCACCATGGACTATTATCCATGCACGTTTCACATTGCTCTCACTCGCCCAGGCTATCACCTGGTCCACGTTCTCACACTAGTTCTGTTATGGGTCCTTCGTCGCTGTCATCCCACTTTGCAGACTATTATCTGCACACATTCTTCATTAGCTCTTGTCTCTGCATTTAGTTTCAGTTCTTCATCGCCCACTGTCTCGCACTAGTTACTGCCAGCATCACATTCATCTCAACCAGGAGTTGAGTCTTGGTTCATCTTAGACCACCTTGCACATCCGTGTATACTGTTTCTCCACTTGGAGTAGAGTTTTGTTTTAGCTCATGCTTTTAGTGCCGAAGCAGGCACATCGGTGCTCATAGTTGTTCTCCCTGGTAGCTTTGAGCTCAGGGTCAGTTTACACTTGCTGTCCTTAGTAGCTGTAGGCTCAGGCTGCACAGTTCAAATTACACATACCTACCCTTGGAGCTGTAGAGCTCGGGGCAGTTGTGGGTCTGTTCTCGAAGCCACCCACCTCTTTTTGGATTTTCATTTAAAAGACAGACAAAGATTATAAAAACTCTTGCACACAAGTGTTCTAATTTAAGATTTGATTGCCCTCCCGCAAAACCTTTGAAATTGTACACACTTTCTTGAAGGGCAAGTAAAAATCCCCTACTGTCTCCCAAGCAATACAACCTATGGTAGCATCTCTCTTTCAAGTACCCTTCCCTTGGGACTTATCTTAGGGTGTCAGCATGAGATTTTGAGATTTTTGAGATTTAGTTGAGTTAGGTTGGTGTTGATTGAATTGGTTGAGTTTCTTGGGTTCGCTCAGACTCGCTCTCACATTTTCCAGGCTCACTATTTTAGAGTTTTCGATTTCACAGCTGCAGCAGAGTTCACCATTTCACCACATCAATTTTGCCTAGCACCAGTGTCTGCCAGGAGCAGTGGGTGCCCAATCATGAGCAAGCCAGGGGCAATATCAAGTTGTCTGCACCCATGAGAGGGAGCAGGAGCAGGAGCCGGCACAGGAACTGGAGGAGGAAGTGGAGGAAGTGGATGAGGAAGCCCTCACTGAGGTGTTTGCAAACATCATGCACATCAGCCATGACAATGATGCCACCACTGGCACTTGGTTATTGTACACCTTATATCATTACTTGTAGGTTACTTGTGGTTTTTATATTTCTATTGCCTCTCAATAAATCTAATTAAATGGTAGGGATCTAGAGTATTTTATCCCGTGATTTTTGGGCTATTTTTGGGCCTTCTACCGTGGACATCGACAGCGGCAGTGTACACTTTGATGTGGGTGATGGTGGTGTGATGACAGGTGCGGGAAACATCCGATGACTGGCGGAGATGACATTGATGAAGACGTCAACGCCTGATTGGGCGAGGACAGCAAGCCCCGTGACCCGGCGGGGTGTTCCGAAGATGTATGATGGCATCATTTTATCAAAAAACGTGGAGAGAGCGTGGTGATTCGCAACTGCAGGAACAACTGCAGGGTCAACCGCAGCATAACCGCAGATCAACTGCAGCACACCTGCCAATCAACTGCGCTTACTGCAGTTGCAAGTGAACTGCAGTGGCTTTTGCCACCTGTGTAAGATTGGCAGAGAATTGGAAACTGGCCGAAAGGACCCACCGATGACACTGCTTTGCACTGGACCCGGAGGAACAGGAAAATCAGTGATATTCCAGGCTTGGAGGGAGTTTTATGAAATAAGTGGTCATCCGGAACGACTGCGATTGACCGCTCCAACAGGTGTTGTCGCCAGTGACATTGGGGGCTGTACAATTCATTCAGAGGCAAGCTTGAGGGTTTCACCAACAAAAATGAAGTCAACTCCGAGTTTGCGTGCAAATCTCGAAGAACGAATCTCACCGCTCGAGACTCTGATCCTTGATGAGGTTTATTTCTTGAGTGCCGCAGATCTGGCCCGAATTTCGGAGTACTTATGCATGGCCAAAGGAGTTACGGATTCTTTGTGTGGAGGGCTGAACTGGGCAGTATGCGGTGACCCATGCCAGCTGCCGCTGCCAGGGGAAATTCGCTGTTCTCTCATGAGCTTGTTCAATGCCATCTGAACAATAATTTGAACGACTTGAATGAACATATCCGGCAAGACGTGAAAGGGATCCAAGTTTGGCAGCAGATTCAGCACGTAGTTGCGTTGGAAGAAATCATGCAACAAAAGGATGACCCACTTTTAATTCAGATTCTGAAACGGTTGCGAAAGGGATTATGCACAGAGGAAGACAAGAATACTCTGGATAAGTACGTGTTATCGAATCCACATTGCAGCACGGAAACAAAGGAGCTTACCGACGTAAAAAGATGGATCAATAACCCGGCCCGCGCATGTCCCTTAATTGTCTATACAAATGTTGCTCGAGATCGTCACAACATGAAAATGGCGGAGGCCTTCGCCAATGCGATGGGCCAAGGATGCCATATTTACCACTCGAAGGACACGAGGGGATGCGGAGGGAAACGGCGCCAGGTCACTGGGCTTGTGGCCGAGGTGGCATGGGCAATACCAGTCAAAGAGGCGAATGACCTGGGGGGGAAGGTATTCATGCCGGTTGCTAAAGTTTCCGTTCATTTACTCACTAGATATTCTAGGTGCCATACATGCCCGGGATGCCAGTGTTTTGCACTGAAAACATTGCGACTGAGCTGGGAATCTCCAACGGAAGTCCCGGAACACTCGTCTCCATCATATATGAGGAGATAGACAGTCGCCGCTATGCTATCTCTGCAGAGGTTGACTTCAGAGCATATGAGAACACCAATCCGGACGCACCTCATCCTCATCGAGTCACTCTCAAACCTGTGACAACCCAGATTCACTTTCGCCTCCCGAATTCCGAGACAATTTACAATGCGACCCACTGTCAGCTTCCCCTCATCCCTGCCTTTGCTTTCACCTCGCACAATGCCCAAGGTCGCTCACTCGACGTCTGCTGCATAGATCTTGCCAGCTGCACAACGATTCAGTGCGCATATGTCATGCTTTCGCGGGTGCGGCGTCTCGAGGGTCTATGCATATTACGTCTTTCGGGCTACAGCGCATCCGAAACCATATCTCAGAAGAGCTGCGAATGGAGCTCAAACGCACCGAACTCAAGGCAGAAATAACTAAGGCCTACTCTCGCGAGCGGTTGTCGTGGTTCTACAGCATGGTACCCGAAGGTCAGGTCAACCTGTTGACCCAGAGGGAATTGTAATTTGATTTTGACGTCGACGGGGATGGACTTCAGGTAAGTTACTCTTCATCTTATTTCCACAATGAATTAACGGCAACCACGACCACCTAGGGACTCTGCTGAGCTGTTAGCTCACGAACGAATGCCGGCTTCCTGGGATAACATTTCGACTCATGCTCTCGCGCAGGGATCCATTATTGCACACGCTAGTGCGCCAGACGTGAAATCAAACATGGATCAAACACATACACCACCACACATCCACCTCCTTCTCTTCTTCCAGTGCACCCGGCCTGACTCCCCCTTCCCCCGATTCACGTGTCATGCGCTCGGTCGATCCACACTGCCCCGCCGCTCTGGCTCGCCCGCATCGCTACACGACGCAGCCCATGTTCATCCCCCATTTACTCTCACTTGTCAGCCTCCGGATGCCAGTCTCGGGACTGAGGAACACCTGCAATTAGATTTCAGATCTTTATGTATTATGAATCAAGTCATGCAATCACCAATGCTGAGTTGCCCGATTTTTGAAAACTACCTAAAGGTTCAGCTCCCGCCTCGAAGAGGCATAATCCATGTCATTGAATTTTTGTTCTCGACCTCAAGATTTGGACTGTCATGTCACGCTTTGTCGCAGCTTACATAAAGGTGTGGGGTTCCCACGCTCTCCACCTTAGGTAAATCTCAGGCGCTGATGTATCAGTACCCCAGCCTCTGGTGTAAATTCCAATGACTGGAGGTTCGAAGGGCTGCAACAAATATCAATTGACTAATCTTGGATAAGCATGGAATGAGAACACGAAACTCACACAGGTGGATTGTTTCTACATCGCGTCCGCATCAACTTAACAGTAAAATACATACATGCAGGGTGCACTGTTGATAACCGCATGTGGGTATCACATCTCATGAATGTCATCGTACGTGGGGTCCTGGGTATTGTCAACGCATATGAGGATCTCGGTGTGTGCGTGTGCAGACATTGGAGTAGACCACGACACTGTCATGTAACTAATTCTGAATTAGTCAGTGAATGGGGGAAGCATGGAAAAGTAGATGACGGAGGTGAGCACACTCATGGTGGTGTCGCACCCCGTTGCTGTGGCATGAGTTAACTTCGGGAGGCGCACCAAGGAGGATGTTTAGCTTGCAGATGTGAAGCAGAAGGGGATGGCAGATGCACATCTCGTCTTTTAGGACTTTCGGGTCTGCACCATCCTCTTCAGTATCCCATCTACCCTCAGAATAGATGGAAACCCACCTGAAGCCAAATTGAGCAACTCATTCAGGAGTGTCTTGGACTCCACCTCCTCCCACAGGGCATCTGGGCCCTGGCACATGGCCACGTGAATCTCGAATTGCTAGAAGGGGGAAAAGGGGACTTGGAAATCGACTGTGTCGCCATGCAGGTGGTCCTTCAAGCACCCAATCGCCAGTCAGCGTAGAAGGTAGATATATCGAGGTTGCTGATCTGGTCGCGGTTGAAGTATGGGTGGGTTGTGGCACAGTGAAATTTAAACATGTCCCCTGTGGTGTGTGAGAGAGATTAGACATCGACCAAAGCACCATTTTTTAAAAATACAAATTGTGCATGTGGGCGAAGCGGCAGGAGGTCACGATGTTGCGCACCGAGAACAGAATCAACACATCGTGGATTGGCGCGATATGCTTGAGACTGGATTTAAACGTCACCTTTGACATAGTTCGAGAAATCCGGAGCGAGAATGATCTTGAATTTCCGTTGTGAAAAATATAGTAGTTCCTCCCTATGCGCAGGTTCACCGTGTTTGTGCGTGAGTAACCAGTACTTCATGCAGGAATTCAACTTTTGGAACAAATTATTTGTCGAAACATGGGTCGCCTTCGAAACCTGGGTGCACACGGATACATTCCAGTTCCGCCGTAAGTCCGCGAGGATGTTGAGGTTACCGGCTAGTGATGGGCCTTCGGCACCAGCCATGCACCAGTGCTTCTTGCATGGACATGCTGCATGATATGCGCAGCCCCTACCCGCAGGACGTATGTGGGTGCTCCGAGTGGTGAGCGTAGAGGAGAACCAGGTGAGGAATAGTTGACCGCATAGGGTGGTCCCTTACATTCCAAGCATGGTCCTTCATTTTCGCCCCAAAATCGGCTCTAGAACTTTCCAGGGTTGTTTTTAACTTGATTTCATCAACTGGTGTGATTCGTATCAACTCTACCAAGATTCCCAAAGCGTACATGTAGTCTGGCATCCGAGGGCAGAGAGATCCAGACAATGAATTTCCACTGGTCAGCTTCCACCGCTCATTTGCGGTCCTGTGGATTATTCAGATGTATGAGTGGATTTCGATGCATTGGACAGGGGAATATGAAATGAGACAGATGCAACGGATGTAGAGAAATTGGAGATTTCTTTTTTTTTTTCCAGTGTGCAGCGCATCATGAAATATGAGGACATAGAGTCCACCTGTTCAACGTCCATGGCACCAAAAAAGAGGTCTTGTAAATGTAGCCGAGGCGAATCGATAGATCTTCGAGAGGCTTCAATTCAACAAATCCCGAAGAATTGCTCCAGGTGGTTTAGAACTGTGATTAGAAAGGTGAATTTGGTATGCCAGAGAGGTAGGCAGTGTGAGTTGAGTTTCACCAGTAGAAGAGGCAGAAAACACGATGCACAGACAGGAGAAGCCAGATCGTGAAACTCTAGGAGATTTCCTTAAGCAATCCATGTCTTGATGCAAGTACAGGCTTAATCTCTCTCTGTTCAGCTTAAGCAACACTGAGTGCTACTATTGTGCCATGAAGCAGGCGGCGAACCTTTTGAGAGATTATCATGGTTTAAGCATGCAAATTCAATGATCAGGAGATGTTGTTGAACAGAGATTATGATCAACTTAAACCAAGATAATCTGAGGACTTAAGCAGCTGCTGCTTAAACACAGGGTTGAATAGACAATGTTCAGTTTATACAGAGTTGAACACAGATTGTTTAAGCAGAATCAGTGCAAATTTCCAAGACCTGACAAAAAGTGGCCACACAGAGATTCAAACTCTCGACTGCCCAGATGCATGCAATCTAAACACTTAACCACTCAACAAAGGAGGATATGAAAACAGCACAAAAGCTGGCTACATGGAGACTTAGCACCCTGTCCTGTTAGAGTGTAAATACATTTGTCCCGACTTTCTTTACCACAAGCTGGGCCAAAGCCATGGCTTTCAGGCCAAGCCAAGGACAGAAAGCAGTCTGACTAAATGCTGGTATATCAATAACAAATGCTTAATCAAACATGAAGGTATTGGGTACTTGGGAGTTGTTTAACTGTGATTAATCCGAGAATGGTGGTGAATTGTTACCAAGTTCACTTGCCTTGTGTTGAGTGGATAATCAATATTGAGTCTTAGAGGATCAGAAGTGGTTTTTCTTAAAGTCTATGTGGCATAGTTGGCAACTGCTTGGATCTGAAAATAAGGCCATATGCTGGGGTAAGTGGTTTGAGTCAGCTGCATGCCCATTTTGAAGCCCGAAATGTTGAGGATTAATCCTGCCGGTGAACCTGCTTAAATGCTGTTCTGCTTAAGCCGGAGTCTTGTTCTGCTTAACCAGAACACTGGTCAACAGTCTTGATAGGCAGAAGTTGGCTCACCCCTCATTGGCTTGGTTTAAGCTGAACAGAGATTAAGCAGTGATTTGCATTGAGACGTCGAATGCTTAAGGAAAGTTGCTAGGGTTACTGCCAGATCACTCCCAAATTTGGTTGCGTGAGACATTTAATTCTCACCCATGACCACAGAAAAAACCTGGGTCCCTCCGCCCTTTCCCGTACTGTACTATTACGTTCAATTCGACAGGGGGTGTGATGCGTGACTCGTTCAACCAATTTGACAGTTCGACAACCACCGAAATTTTGTGTGACAAAACCGAAAATTTTCGACAATCAACATGGGAATTTGGCAAATTCAACCTGTTTCGCAAACCCCCATCGGAATGAACCACCAGGTGTTTTTGACTAACCCTCTGTGATGCGTGACCACATACCAAATTCGACACCGACAGGGGGTGCGTGATGCATGACTGTCAAATTGAATGTAATAGTACAGTAACCTATGCAGACACCCTAAATCTCTCAATCTCCTGGTGCATTTGTCCAACTTGAAGTTCTGTATTAGCTATTCCACCCCCAATGCTTAAAGCACAGACTGCCCAGTTCCATCTCGACACTGCATGTTGCCTCAACGAGGACTCGGCTGGTGATAATGAGCCCTTTAAAACATGACGGATATCTCAAATGAAGTGTCTCCAGACAGATCCCAACCCCCAATCGATCTAATTGGAGCCCCATTCACTGTTCTCGAGTAAGATCCCGGTATGTGGGCCATCCAGGACGGGGTTCTCTGCTCAGAAGCTAATGCTGCATGTCTGTGCAGGCGCATTCACCTCCCTTGCGCGCAAACTAGGCATACGTGGAGTTGAGCTCATTGAGCTGTTCGACATCGAGCCGGATGGTGTCGCGCACCTCACCCTGCGTGGGCACATGTTCTGCTTCCTGTGGCACAAGGATGCCCATTGTGCGTGCGACTTTGCAGATCCCGTGGCCGAGCGTGTGTGGTTCGCAAACCAGCTCAGCGGTGATGCCTGTGCATTGCTCGCGCTTCTCAACATCGTGTTCAATTGCCCGGATGTCAATCGTGGCATGGAGTTCAGGCGGGAGATGGAGGGAATGTCCCTGTGGTGGGTCCTTGCAATGAGGGTGCATGCAGTGGTTGAATGTCAAAATTAGATGAAGGGCTTCGCGATATTGAGTTCGCAGTTTATTCGCAAGGCGCATTGATTGCATGCGTGGTGCATGGTTCAGTTGAACTTCATGAATGAACCATAAACTGTTTCTAGGCCTGCAGACCTCTGTGCCGCACTCAATGCTATCATGACACTTACTCTGGATAACGCAGAACACACCAAAGAGCTCCCACCGCCTGGCAAGCGCACCACAGGGTCAAAGCCGAAGAAAGAAGAACCCTCAGTGGAATCTGGCGAAGCGTACCATTTCATTGGGTACATCCCAGCACACGGGAAGGTCAGGGAGCTCGATGGTTTGAAGTCTGGCCCCTTGGAAGTGGGTGATCTTGGGGGTGAAACATCAGATGCAGGGCAGAAGAACTGGATGGATGTTGTCCACCCTGCAATCTGCAGCAAGATGTGCAAGTACGGTGGCAACACGGAGTATGGGGATAATATCCGGTTTAGCCTGCTAGCGCTGGTTGATGGACTGTATGGTGCCAATCACTTAGTCACTGCTACTTTATAGATCCGGCTCAGTTTTGCCCCGATTTTTTAATCCTCTTGTGGAAATGCTTCCCTTGATGAGAGAAACATTTTGTCCAACAGAATTTCCTTTAAAGTCAAAATTGGATGAGATCAATGATCTCCATCGACCAAAATTGGCCACTCCCTGCCAAATACGCCCGACAGGGTCCAGAATGCAGTTGTAAAGTGCATAAAACGTGTTTTCGTACCACGCTATGTGCGGCCCATGGTTTCATTTGCGCTCTGTGAAGGACTCCATTTGGAGCCTCTCCAGCCAAATTTTTCCCCAGCCACATTGGCCGCTGCACAAATATAGCGGTGACTAAGTGATTGACACCATATGAGAAGGCGAGCGATGATTTTGAGTTTTTGGGGCACGAGCATGTTTCGATTGAACACAGGATGAAGGCAGGTTGGGAAGTTCTGGTGAGTTTTATCTTCTTATTCTACACGCGAACTCAATATTTTCAACAGGTCGATGTGGAAGGGGTGGATGAACCGCTCGTGGCACGTCCGCCTTTCTGTACCTCCTCGCTTACCCCTCGATACGTCGGACATCAGTCCGATTATTTGTTCCGTAGGTACATAGTACCAAGGAGATCCTCCTTACACCCGAACCACCACCATCGCCGTGGCCAGTGAAGAGAGCGCTCCACCGCGAGCACGCCACCAGTGAACCCGATACACCCGAGCCCCACATTCCTCCCCTCGCCGAGCCTTCTTGAGCTTCACTTGCACCCCACGCCCACACGGCACTTTCCCCCATTCTCACCCGATTTCTATTCTACGCTTATACAACATTTCGGGACCCGTTCACCCACATTCGGCTTCACCCGTACTCCCCATATCCCGGACGACCAACCCACCTTTCTGTCTACCAGCCTCGAACTTGCTACTGCGACATCAATAGTGATCTTTTGGAAAAGGCGAAGAAGACCTTCAATTATTGCATTGCTGAGCCATACTCGCCTGACTTTGGAGTGCACCGCATGGCCTGGGATGTGGAAATCTTGAACATGGCAGAGCGTGATCTGATGAGCGCATTGGAGCAGTGCGTCAGAGAAGCAGCAATGGCCAGAATCTCATTGGAGGATGAAGTTGCGAAAGGTATCAGAGAAAATTTCAGGTCCAATTTATTTTCCGGGTCGTGTTTGCCTTACGAAAATTTCGCAGACTGAACACATTAAAAGGACTCATGACTATGAGCCTTTTCTCATGGAGTTCGTCAAGGCCTTGGAGACCCAGGGGCTGCTGGAGGCGGCCCTTGATGGCGATGCAGGTGGAAAAAAGAAAGGGAAGCACACAAAAGTGTGGTAAAATAATCGGGCCTACGATTGATAGACTGTCTTTATTATTTTGCCTTTTCATGCAGAATTCATTTGTGTCGAAATTTCCGATGGTTCTGGATGTGTGCATCGCCACTGGGCATGTGATCATGCCCTTCCTTGCTTTTCTCCACCAGCCAGGTTTGCCACTTGTGAGGCTCTTCCGGCCTAAATCTCTCGCTTTCCACCTATTCCGTGTCCACAATCTAGCCAAAGATCTCTGCACATCTCTATCGCACTAGCTGCATTGTTTGCTGTTCATGGAGCCGAAACCAAGGGGCGATCAGCGGCGTTCTCGGCCAAATCAGGTCCTCCCGCAGGGTCCTGGGAAAGTGGCATTGCTGGCACTCGGTGCCATCAGCCAGTGATCGCTTAAGCGTGTCCTATCAGTGATGCATCACGCATGATGGATGGATTGTATGATTGCAGACAACACTTCATGACAAACTTTTGTCCCGATTTGGGAAGTGCTACTGTTCCTCTGGTTTCTACTTAGGCATTTAGTTACTGTGTAAACAGCACTATGGAAAGGCCCTCTATAGATCCCCCAGAGCTAAAGTTCAGAAAATGAAAATATACTTTTTGCCATTGAGATTTTGCGTTTTCGGTTCGGGCCGGTCATAACCGGTGGCTGTGCGCCGCCATCAATCCTGCCCAGCGTCTGCTCCTCGTTCCACACCATGCCGAGGGTCACCCAAAGCACCTCTCACCAGCACAGGGGCACCGGGGGATGTTCGCCCCATCTCAGCCTACCTCTGGGAACGCTGAAAGTGATCTAAACGACGACGTGGACAATCTGTGGGAGACTGATACAGAATCCGACATGGAGTCAGACGACTATTTCGAGGCCTGGGAAGCGCAGCCCAAGCTGCGGACGTATGACGAGCATGAAGAGGGTGGCCTGAGAAGCAGGAGAAGGCCGCTGCCAAGCACCATGCCGCTGAGATGCAAAGTGCGGAGAATAGAGAAGGTGGGGCATTGAATAAAAATACAGGCATGTTTCTTTGCTATGGAATTTGAACGTGGGGTTAATCACCACTTTCAGGCACTCACAGGGAAGCCTATGGCGTTGGTGGCATGTCCAAGCGATCGGTGCAAGCTAAGAAGAAAAAACTCCGGAACACATTCAATTCAGGTTCTCTCCACATCTCGGAAGATGAATTGAGCCGCCAGTTGGCTGCAATTGACGCAACAGAGGCTCCCTCTGCCACCTCCTCTGCCCCCAAACCGCCTCTCGCTGCCTCTCGCTCAATCCCAGCTCTGCACACTGTTGCCACCATGTTTGCACAGCAGAAACGAGCCCGCACACTCTCCCTTGACGATGACATTGAAGAAATTACCTCTCTCCCTGGTGCTCCTCTCAAGAAACATTGGTTCCCTCACTGGCACTCAAAAAGAAGACTGTCTCAATCCGGCACTGTCAGCAATGGCTTTGGAGGCTCGGATACCCCTGAAAGCGCCACCAGAAAGGTGTTTACTGGGACGGGCATGAGCGCAAGGATGTGAGGCAGCGCACAAGGAATACCTTGCAGAGCTGCATGCCTATGAACACCTTCGCGCGACATATGCTGAGCCCGATATGCGGGAGGTTCTCCCTCAGCTTGGTGACGATGATATTGAGCATGTTGAACTGGTGCATGACGAGGCCAGCTTTCACTCGAACGACTATCAGAATAACCAATACTGGCTAAAGCCCAGCGAGCAGGTCCTCAAAAAGAAAGGCCATGGCCGTCTGATCATGGTCTCCGTGTTTTTGTGTGAACACTATGGTCTTCTCGCTCTCACTCCAGAGATGATGGCAGAGAATGATACAATGGCGGTTGAGCTTTGTTTAGCAATCACAGATTCGACAACAGTGATTTATCCAGATAAAAAGGCCTCCAGCGATGATTATTGGAATATGAAGCAGATGATCGAACAGGTGAGTCATTCTGTTTCTACATTCCTTTTTTCCATGGTTAATTGTCGCGCAACAATAGCTTATCATCGCCATTCTTATCACCCGTCGTATGTTCCCCAATGCTGTCATTCATTGGATCTTTGATAATTCCTCCGCACATGGGAGTCTTGCTCCAGATGCCCTGACCACCACCAAAATGAATGTGAAACCTGGTTGGAAGGTTCCCGAAATGCATGACACCATAATTCCCGCTGACAATCCTCATGGTTATGCCAGCAAAGCTCAGAAAATGATGTTCGACAAAAACCTGCCTGCAAATCACCCATACAAAGAATTCGAGGGGCTTCCGAAAGGAATGAAGGTGATTTTAGCAGAGCGTGGCTATACCAAGGACACCACTGGTAAGCCATTGATCGGTGATTGCAAGGCATGCAAGCTTGCGAAGGCTCGCAGACCTCATCTCGAAGGTGCTTCGGCTGATGAAGAATGCGAAATGTATGGTGACGATGGCAATGACATGGAGGAGGAAGAAGAAGAGCGCCCTGTTGATTGTTGCATGCGGTGCATGCTCTCGCTCCAACCGGATTTTGCCGGCCAAAAGTCTCAACTTGAGCTGGTGCTGTTCATTTTTATTTTGACTGATGATTTACTTACTTACTCAAATTGTAGCTCATCGCAGCCGCACCAGGCATGGTGTGCCATTTCCTGCCCAAATTCCACCTGGAGATGAATCCTATCGAATATTTCTGGGCTTGGGTGAAGCGGTGGTTCCAGGAGCATTCCAACGGAACTTGGCAAAAAGCCAAGGACCTTGTTGACGAGGGACTTCGCCTCTGCCCCGTTCCCACCATCCGCCGGTTCTATCGACATGCACATCGCTACGCCAGCGTCTATCGCCTGGGTGCCACAGGTCCAATTGCCAAGTTTGCTGTCAAGAAATACCGGTCGCATTGCGGAGTTCATGCAACTGAATTGGTTGATGCAATGGCAGAATGGAAGGCCAAGGCAGAGGCAATGTTGTGAGGGGTGGTGTTGGGCAAGGGCAAGGGCAGGAAGATGGCGAAATAGGTACACTATATTTTTAAATTTCCGTTCGAGATTTTGCGCTTTTTCCCCCATGCTATGGCCCCTCCCAATTTTTTTGAAACGAAAATTTTACATACAAACTATACCTCCTTTCATGCCTAATCTTGCTTTTCTAAGGGCCCAGGTCAAAATTGCAGCTTGTCATGAAGTGTTGTCTGCAATCATAGATTACAGTAGATATGGTGTACCTTCCTCTCTTGCAGAATACCACCATCTACTACCACCCATGCCCTCGCCGTTGGTCCCAATCTCTTCCCCATCCACTTTCTCACTAGTTACTGGGGAAACATTCACCACTAGCATTGATCAAACTACTCGGAAACATCATGTCATGTGTGACTTATGCGGGACGGACATTACACTCACCATAATTGCAAATATACAACGACTTCTGGATCATCGAGACAGCGTGAGTTGCAGATTGAACCAGAGGCATTCAAGCGGAGTGCGTACTAAATTGTTATGCCAACGAGAATTCCATGCTCAAGCGACCTAGACCCATGTCTTTACCCACACCCCATGCTACTGTCTCTGATCTGCCATGTCCTGGCATCAGTGTTCAATGGACTCCTGGATCTGTCTGGAGCACATATCCTTACTTGCAGCACAAAGTTCGAGATGTAGGTTGGGAACCTATCGGCTTTGATGATGACAAGAAAACCACTTCTTCGGGCTGAAAAATGTCGCTTTCCTACCACAGGTGGCAATGGGATGGTCTGTAACCCTTTTCAAACTGTGCCAACTTCAGATAAGTTCCGTAAATTTGTTGAATGTGCTCTTGAAGTGCCCCAGTACACACCATGGGAATATCTCAATGCGAGGCAATTGCAGGCTTTAATGGCCAAGATGGCTGAAAAATGCAAATATTTGCGGACTCAGGTATGCACCTTGTTCCGCAACACGATCAAATAGTATTTTTTTACAGCTTGAAAATGCCAAAAAATCGAACTCAGTTTTCAAGTTGTAAAATCAATGACTACCAACGAATCATGATGCTTCTTGCTTCCAACGATGTCGCTGGACTTCGGCGAACACTTGCAGTTGCACTTAAACGAGGTGCAAGTCCCCACACAGTCTATGCACTGCTTGAGTGTTGTCTTTTGGGGTGCTATTCACCATGTGGAGGCTTTAGCGACCGGGACCATGATATCTCATTCTTGGTCAAGGCAATTGGTGGTCCCAAGCGTCTATATGCACTTCAGAAGTCCCACAGCCTTGCTTCACTTTCTACAGTCCGATTTCATCAAGCAATTCCCCGCCTTCTTCCTTCCATTGGTATCCTGACACTGGAGGAAATCAACTCCAATATTTCTGCTCTGCTCCATCCATCAATTAAACCACCTCCAGAGCATGTTGGAGACTCAATTCCAGGGAATATTCCCATGGTCGATGGTGTTGCTTTGGAAACCAAGTGCAGATATTGTCCTCACTGCGACACTATTGTTGGGTTGTGTCATGAGCATTCACATCTGGTTGACTACTGTTTCATCTCTCGAGTCTGTGGAGGCAGTCTGGACAGCCCTCTTCAATCCTCCCAGTGACGAAGAGAAAGTCTGCTTTGGAAGCGATGGTACAGTTGTTGGGGTAGCTCCTTATGCCCGGGAAACAAATTACAGCACCACTCTGATCGTCTTGTCCCCATCGGACAAAACAGAGAAGGGACCGGCTCTTGCAGCCTGGATGCAGACTGTTTTGGATGCCTGGAAATCGAATCCAAATGGTGAGAAACTTCATGGTCCAATTTGGGCCCTTGGGAGCGATGGTGACTCTGCATTTCGCCTCGCAAAACACATTTTGTGTATGGTCAAGAAAGTTGATCCTGACTCGGAGCTCGGAAAACAGTTTCATTCTCTTCATGGATTAAACCTCTATACTTCGAAAGAGGGAGTAGTGGGAACATGCGATCCAAAGCATGTGATCAAATGTAAGTGACTTCATACAATGCAAGCAACTGTACTTACTCACTTGGTCTTGTAGGTTTCGCAACGTTGGAACACAATTCGGCTGGTATCATGATTATTGACACCCTCATCAAACCACAGGATATTATTTGGCATCTTTGTTTCCTCCCAAACATGTCAAAGGAAGCTGCAGAACTGCTTTTGGATCCTACCGATAAACAAAATGCGCCAAAAGCGATTTCACTGATTCAACATCTCTCCATGCTCAAAGACCTCCCTCCCCCTCCAAATCCCACCTATGCACATGACCGGAAAACCATCGTCTTTTTTTCTGAAGTCCTCGGATACTTTGTTGTCCCATTTATCGATGTCGAGATGGACCTATCAGAACAGGTCCGCTCTTTGTCGACTTATGCTCACCTCTTGACTGCCCTCCAAATCAAACATGGGTCAGCATGCTTCACTGGTGCTCTGTATGCCGACTCTCAGAGCATTATCAAGAACCTCATATTTGTTATTGCTCGACTGAAGGTGATCAATCCAGACCTGAAGTTCTATATCATACACGAGTGTCATGAACAGTTCTTTTATCTTATCTTATCACTAGTTATTCCATATTTATCTCATAGTTATGTAGTCACATGGACATCCTAGTATAGTAGATACTGCTGTTGTACAACTCTGCTGTCAACAGACACAGCCAGACAAGCTGTACAAAGCTGTATACTGTGCAGAGCTGTGCAATGCTGTAGGACTGTGCATTGCTGTGATGCATTGCTGTAGCACTGCCTAAAGCTGTAGAGACTAGTAGTATATATACTTGCCTGTAGTAGTGTAGTTCCCCAGTCTTGAGCTGGTCATATCTCCACTAGCAATACAGTGATCATTCTCCTCCTCTATTCCTCACTCATCCTCAAAGCAAGTGTTCAGCCTTGGGCCTTCTGCACTTCTATAGTGTGTTGGCTAGTGTGCCTGACAACGAGGGCACCGACCGACTCGAACTGGTATTCTCAGACTGCAGGACTTTGGACCATGCTAGCAACTTTGATGTAGAGCAGCTCGCTGAGAAGCTGAGTCTTGCAGCACTCATAAATGCCGTGTTCGAGCGCAATCCTGACTTGGATCGTGGTCATCGGCGGCTCAGTTTGAAAGGTGCACTTGGGATTGATCGTGTCAATCCTTGGTCCTGGGAGGGCAACATTCGGGTGGGCGATGTTGACTTAGACCTGCAATGGGAGGGAGGTTGTATTGCGGCAAACCAGGTTCTGCAACGATTTTTTGATGATTCTGCAGTGATGGACTTTGTGAAGCTTTTTTCGGACCCAGAGTGCGACACCCTGTGACCTGTTGCACACCACTATGTTGGTGTCCGTCCCTCTGCTGATGACCGCCGCTCAGAGGGTGAAAATGTGTCTTTCTCTACCCCCGACACAGTCCTGGCTTCGGAAACTGGCCCACCCACAGCTCTGGAAATTCTGCCTGTAACTTCGGGTGGTGAGGACTCGGAGTCCGAACATGGCCCAGATCTTTCCCCAACGGTTTTAGCTGCAGAAATCTCATCAATCCTTGATGAAACAGACTTTCATGATGAGCCACTGGGTTTGAACATTGATGACTTCATTCCTGAGACAGTTGATGATATCGAGCAGGACACACTGCCAGTTGCCCTTTCTCGATTCTTGATGGTTGAAGGAAAGAAGTATCTCAAGTCCTCCATCACTGCATCACTTAGCTCGAACCGGCCGAAGAAAGCTACAATGCGAACCGTCCATGTCTGTGAGGTTGCCTTGGAAGATCTTCGCCACTCGAAATCTGCCGACTTCGATTCATCTGACTTGAATAAAGGAGATCTCGTCGCAACCCTGCTACGTTCCAGCCCAGATTTCGGTCTGGGTGTAATGATTGTTAAAGGATTTCGCGTCAGACAAGATCATTTTACTCCCAGCATGTTCGAGGTGGAGCAGGTGGAGACCAACACAAAGGTCAAGGTGTTTTCAGAGGGTTGGGCCACACAGGAATGCGGACGTCTCCCCTTTTCAGTACGAATATGGGAGGTATACATGTTTGGGAGCGTCTCTTCAAGTTAGGTGAGTTAGTTATGTCGCAGAATCAGACGGAAAACTTACAGGTATTTGTGTTCCCAGTTCTTCACCCTCGTCCTCGGCGTCCACAGCCTCACCCTCCTCATCTTCATTGGCGTATACAGCGGTGACCCCCGGCGCCCAAGTCGGGTCAATGAAGTCAAAGACCCTGTGAGCTTTGCGGGGATCATACGCTGCTGGGGGCTTATTCTCTGCAAGCTGTTCTTCGACGTAGGTAATCGCATGCCAGTAGCAAAGTTGATGTTTCGCTCGGGCGATTTCGGCTCTGCAGGCGTTGATTTCGGCAGGCTCCTTGTCCAACAAGGTGAACATGATGTTTGGGCAGCACTTATTCATACATTTCAGAATGTTGTGGAGCATGCGAGTTTTTGCGCCTTCAGCCGCATCTCTGGTGGAAACGGTGAATAGAAATGCGAAGGGCATGGCCTGCCCGTTGGCTTCGCCGATGAACCCATAGAGTTCGTACTGTGTGGCATTCGTTCGCCCTGTTAATATTCTTTTTGTTTCAAAACAGGCTTCGAAAAAATATCTGGCGAAAAACATACATGTCGAGTCCATTGCGAGCTCTTCTGTCTTCAGTGCCCAGCCGTCGATGATTTCTTTGAGGGGGAATGCTATCGCATGGATTCCCGGCTCCGGACGAATGGGTATAATTTCGACCTCGGTACCATCCAACTTCTTTAGTATCATCTGTGCAGATTTGACTTGATCATCATCCAGTTTCCACACCCCTTCATTTAACTTGCTCCAGAGTGCGTAGATCTGTTTCTGGGTAACCTCTGTACCAGGATTGCACACTAATACACAAGTCCAGATCTTAAAAATCTTCTATTAGTGTCGTTGGGAATAGCAATAAATTCAATCTGCCTACATTCGCAGCTGAATCATCCTTCTGCTGCTCTACAAAGTCCCGCATGTCTTGACTGATAGAGATGTCGACATAAGGTAAGTGTGCCTGCTGATGTTTAAGCTTGAGTCTTAGTGGCAGTTGTAGATTAGTGTCGTCCACCGTGATTTGCAGAGTTCCGTGGCAAGGCAAGCGGTCCATCTTCATCCGTGCACCGCGCTTCTGGACATCGTCATTCAGGTCAGATTTCTTGACCTCATCCTCGTTCTGTGCGCAATAATACGAGTAGGTTCGAACAGAATCAGAGCTCGAGCTTTTCTTGCACTTTTTATAGCTATGGTACATCAATTCACGGCCTTATTTGAGCGGAAAATTGGCTTACATGAAGTGGTATCCAGAAATTTTCCAGACAAGTCGCGCTATCGTATCAGTGACATCTTTACCAGACTCCCGACCAACGAATGCCGCGACAGCGCTTTCTCCTGTCATTAAAACGATGGTTTCAAGCTCAAATGCAGCATTCTTGTGTGCCTCGAGAAGAGAGACACATTCGTGCCACTCCAGTGTCGTATAACCTTGAATTAGCTGAGCATTGGGCCGTTGTTGAGGCCCCTGCGTCGCGGCTCCAGTGTCATCCTTGGGCCACTTGGTGTCGCGTTGCTCAGCTTGCTTTTTACAGTAGTCGAAACAACTCTTATTGTACGTGAGATTTTTTTTCTGAGGGAACGATGATTGAGGGCCTCTGAAGATGCATCTATCACATTTCACTACGTCGTCCACAGGTCAGATTCTCCGTCAGTCGAGCTGGCACTGGGTGAGAGCAGTGGGTGGCATACCGGGCGCAGCCATATTATAATTAAACTGCCGGTGAAATTGTGTTCAGGGGGATGGGGAGGCCTGCTTCAGTGGTCTGAATATAGCACAGGATAACGCTAATGGGTGGCAGCTCTTAGAGAGGCAGAAGACGCGAGTACGAAGACTTAGAATAATATTTGATTCAAAATACACGTGAGCGTAAATACACGTGATCTGCATTTTGGATCGATTGCCCGAGACGCTAATGGAGCTGCGAAATATTCGTGGCAACCGAACTACTTTGAATTTCTGGGAGTGGACAGGCAAATTTCTCTGGCTCGATGTTACAGCAACGGATGAATGGGCTACCCGCCAACAATTTGTTCTCGAGGTACAAGGGATAGTTGTCCGACCGCTGGGACCATCGGTTGCACCAACACTTAGTGCTGCAGATGGCAATCCAAATCCTCTTGCACCTGCCACAAGGAGAATCCCAGCGGAACAGCTCAACGAAATTCTTTTGGATGCATGGCTTTCCCTCGACCCTGAAGGTCCGGGGATTGAAGGGAACATTCAGATGCTGCCACAGGTTGTGAATCCCGATGCCCTGCCGTATCGTGATGCTGCAGGTATGTGTTCTAGGGATCGGCACCATACAGTATACGGTTACGGGCGTAAGGAATACAGTGTTTACAGGTCCCAAATTCAGGCCTTTACGGGACGGTTACGGTACGGCTCGAGATACCGTAAAAAGCCGTATACGGATGGCTGGAACCCGGCAGAAGGAAGCTTAGTAACATTGAAAACAGTGCATTTGACCTTTTCTTACCTCCCTGTATCTGGCTTGAACCTCCACTCCCTCCTCACGTGTTCGTTGGCGTGTTCTAAACAAGCCGTACCATAACCGTAACCGTAGGAGAGGCCCCAGGACCTCATACGTGATGTTACGGCTTACCATATAACCTGTAACCGTATACCGTATTATACGGTTATGGTGCCGATCCCTAATGTGTTCTGCGATTACTATTTGTATGGTGCTGATTTAGAATGCCGTGCAATCAGGACTCAAATCGCTGCTTGTCATGAATATTCCTGAGCACTTGGTTCCAAAGCCCAAGCTGACAGCAACATCGGTGGTCTCCTATTTTATTTGTGGCCAAGATAAAACAATCAATAAAATGTGAGACCATATCGGATGTCATATTCTTCGGTCTCTACGTCGCGTCGAAGAGCCACAGCAGCCATTGCATGAGGTGAGTGCTTGTCTATTACTTCGATTTACACTGAAATTATTTGTGTCTCAGGTGGGGGCAGATCCTTGTGGATTCTGCGGCCGAGATGGGTGTCACACACAGTTGATTAACAAGAGAGGGGGATCAACAACGATCCACTCAAGCTGTCCCTATCACTACGCTCGGATGAACCACAAGTCAGCGACGCAGTCATCAAAATCATCCCCTAGCACCAATGTACCCATTCATTGCCCTATCTGTCCTCCTGCAGTCTCTGGAGACCCACGCACAATTTGGAAGTATAACGCCGCTTACCACATGCTGAGCGAGCATAATGACACCGACCTAATGGCAACTGCTCCAAAGTTCGTTGTGGGGATGTTTATTCGGAAAGAAGAGGAGGCGTGGATGGGCATCGATGCAGAGCATACAGCTTCGTGGAGTCACGACAACCGCATTCCAGACAGCGATGTCATTGATGTGATTCTGCTGGACTCTGAAGCAGTGAAACGGGCGCGGGGAAACACTGCATCGACGGTGTCTTCGGATGCGCAGCCTAAGCAGAAGAGGGCAAAACCGACTCGGGATATTGCATAGTAGGGGCCCCAACAGGTAGTTTAATTAATCAGATACAACGTCAATTAAGTCTAGTCCCTTTCGAGCATTATAAATTAGTTGTGCCGCTTCGTGGAGAATTTTGGATGAGGTGTTGGAAGCGGCACTCAATCTCTCGACCTCCCACTGTGAATTTCGGAGTGCATGCTTTGTCCGTTGAAGAGATTCAATGGCAGAATCGTGCTCAGCCTTGGCACGCAAGCAACGAGCACAAAGACTGTTGTTGTTTTCACCGGAACCTTGCGAGTGAGGTTGATCTACACGTTTAACCATGGTACAGCATAAGTGTGTGATGCACCATCAACATCTCGCGCCTCAGGGTCGCCCTCCAGCAAAGTATCCACATACTCCTGTGAGGTGGTCTGCAAGTCCAGTGCACCTCCCGGTTCGTAATACCTATCCACACAGCATGTATCAGAAAATAAGTATATCAGAAAATATGAAGCACTTTCCACACATACCTTGCATTCGAGGCAGAAGCCGCTCGAGCACTTGGCCTCGGCGTTCTTGCCTTCTCCCTCCCCACAATCCATTCTTCGTGTTCCACGCGGCGTGCAGGCTTGGCTTCCACACGCTGAATTTCCCGGTGTTGCGAGTGATACACTTCGTAGTTAGGGTCCGATTCACTGGATATGGGTGGAAAGTATTCATCTGATTCATATCCCTGGCCAGTCATGGCGGGAGCTTGCTGCAGTGCACTGGATACAGAGTCCGCGTGACACGTCACTGATGGGATGCGCTTAAGCGATCACCAGCTGATGGAGCCGAGTGCCGGCAATGCCACTTTCCCAGGACCCTGCGGCAGCTGCTCAAACACAGGGCGCTGCATGAGTATATATCCTTCTCGTACGTTCATTCCTTTGTTTTCTCCTCGTCCTGCCTTCGTTCCTTGCTTATTCATCTGTGGGCCGGGTTTGGGTTCGCGCGGAAAACCCACGTTGATGGATGTTGATCCCGTGCTTTGACTCAAACCGAAACTGTCGAAGCGGACATGGACCAAGAAAAGAAACTCCCGGATAAAGAGCAGTTGTCTTACGAACAAGTCATATGCATGTTCGTGAGTACAAATTCAATCACGCGCTCAGAGTTCTTAGATGTTTCTCTGAATCCTTGCCCCGCGGGTCCTGACTTCATACCGTATCTCGGTCATCCTGATTATTTGCGGTGCATTGTCTTAGTTACTTCGCACTTCATACTGATGTGCAGCTAAAGGTTTACGGGGATGATTGCCACCCGAATAGAAGAAAAATGGAGGACCATCCACGAAACTGCAACACTTGTGGTAATATCCATTTTCCCCCCAAAGATGTCGCCCAACTTGGATACTGTTGGCAGATGATGGAACCACTTTAAGGGATGTTCTTCAGAGTTTTATCTACGTGAACACCTTCAAAATAATATACCACTGCTGCTCTTTGACGAGACCCTGTGTTCATTCCCTGCTGTGCCTTCCTTAACCGAGGCTGCAGGTTTGAACCGTCTTGGGAATTTGTATGTGGATCCCAGTAGTATCCAATGACGATATCAATAATGCTGATCCATTACTTACTCTAAAGCCATCCATTAAAATTGGGCCGACAATGTGGAAGTTTTTGGTTCGTCGATCCTGCAGAATATTACTGGCTTCGAGATGCATGTGAGCGGTGCTGCACATTCCCTGCTTTATTTCGCCAGCTATGCATATTTTATTCGGCTAGCGCAGGCATGGTACACTTTTCCGGCCACTTCCACATGCACTGAGTCTCATCTGGATATTCTGCAGCTGACGTGACCTCTCCCTCATATCTAATTCCGACACATGAACCAGTTAATACTGGGATACAACTGGCCCACGACGATCTGTGTTCTTTCCAGCCCAGCCACCCACTTTGATACTGTATGATCCTGTGGTTGATTTCTCGGCCTACATCACCGGATTCAACTAGGCTGTCAGCTATGTAGGGTGCTTTGATGGTGGTGAGCCAAGTCTCTCGTCGTTGTTTCCCTGCGTGCTCATGTGGTCCTCGTGTGTATTCTTTAGGCTTCGGAACTAGTCCTCGACCAGATCTTCGGTGGATGATGATTCTATATACCCACCTGGCTCAGCGACAAATGTTTGAAAGATGAGTGAGTCTTGCAGCTTGGGAGAATACGATTCGCTGAATCAGTTTCAAATTTCTGAGATCCGAGAAAGTCACGGAACGTCTCTGCCTCGGTCAAGTGCTTGCTCGCCAGGATTTGCCCCTTCTCATTAACACAGTGAATGTGGCGTGAGGAGAATTATACGGCACAGAAACCGGTCAAACGGCTTCGGTTGAAGTTCAGCAGCAATTGTGAACCAGACTGCCGGAACACTACATCCAAAAGCTCCGAGCACTAAATTTACCCCAAGACTGTGCTAAATTGACCATTTCACTTCCAGTAATCATATCCCATTCAACTCGCAACTTATCTGAACTCTTACTCTGCAGGTTTTATTGCTACCAATAGATGGATTTCGACTCAACGGAGAATATTTATTTCTCTTTGCCAGCATCAATTCCATCCAATTTAACTGCAGCTTACACCTGGCCCAGAAGTTCGGATTATCTCCGGAGCTGCCGTCGGCTTGGCGCAGCCATGCCGCTGGGAGCACTGAAGTGACATGCAATGCCCACCATGCCTCGGGAGATCCGGACGCGTCACCGCCGCTGTAACAATTGAACAGTCAATGCAAATGGTTCGCAAGCTCAGTTGGCTGGTAGATGTATGATAGAGTTTGGAGCTTCATTCCCGGTAACGTAAGTTACTGGGTCTTAGGGAGCATGATTTTTCGATTTTGGCCGTGCATCACATTTTCGTCAGCGGTTTTTGCGTCAGCAGTGATCTGTTGATCTCTCCCTACCAAAAATGCTCGGCTCGATGAGTTCGGCAGGTAGGCCGATGATTGCATTCATAATTATGCTTAGACTATCGTCCGATTGTGTCGCTCTCCTCAACCCAGCCTTAACCTCAGTGCCATCTCGAAAATTCAAGTTTAGTGCCTTTGACAAGGTGTGCACACATAGCACTAGTAGTCCCGCATTTGTTACACTCCAGGAACTGCCCGGAAAATTAGCTGGTCTGATATGGGACACCTCTTTTCAGAGCAGCCATCTGTTTGGTTGAATGAGGCTGGTGCACCAACCTTACAGGACAGTGGTCCTACTTAATTTACTTGTGTTAGATGGGTCTGCATTCTTCCCGTAGCCTCCTTTGATTCTCTTCAGGCATGTGCTCTCTCGGGCATCTCGGGCAGCAGCATCCAATTGTTATTCCTTCAGAATAAGGTCCGTAGGTAGGTAGGTATTACACCGTGCAATCCAAATAATAAAGGCTGGTGTCAGGGATTATCCCAGTGCACAAAATAAGCTGAGTTATACATTCCTCTCGGGGCCTCCACTACCTCGGATGAGTCTGCAAATATCATGAAATTCATCCCTGCCCCGCTGTGGATCCTTGCCACCAGACAGAATCAATTAGTCCTCTCGCCAACATTACACCCCATATCCAATGAATTAAACCTGCTGTAATGGTACAGAGCATAAGATTTCAAGGATACTACATGTATACTTTGCAACCAGGACGATTGTGCTAAGGATCACCGTCACAACTGTGTCAGGTTCAGTGGTACATAGCAATATCTTCATAAATGATTTGCGCAGTTCAATCACCGCTAGAGAACTTGCGCATTCTATGAGGTATGGTCAGGAGTTCCGAGAGTCCCACGACCCCACATTTGAATTTTCCCGGGGAGATGTCCGAACTCGTAGAGGCATAATTCTGGTTTCGGTAGAAAGCGGTCTTTGAGTGCAAGTGGACATTCAGAATACTATTCATGTCTCTCTCGTCTTGACTGGTGCGGAGGTGGCTGGGATTTTCATGTCTTTGTCTCCTTCCAAGCACCGCGACCTGCAAATCCTCCGATCTGCACATCCTCGCCGCTTGCCTGTCTGAGACGAGGTGGACTAGTGGTCCACAGGAAGAGATACAGGCTAAGTACAAGTCCGGATATCAACCGAGTGCGGTTACATGTCGGAGTGAAGGTGGAGAGACAAAGGTCGAAAAATCAATGATTAAAAGGTGCACCAATGGAATTGGTGACCTGCAGGGCCACTTTGCAACCATGATGTTGACCTTCAATACAGTTCGGATGGGCTTTGCCTCCTGCACGATGAAACATGATAATTGCCAGCCATGTTTCTTGCTTGACTCACGTTCCCGGATGTATAAGTGTATTCAAAATGGATTTCTTCCATTGAAGATATTGTAGCATCAGGGTTCGAAGTGAATCCTCTGTGGATTATGGTGAGAGTAAGTCTTTTGCAGAGCAAATCTGCTTGTTGTGCTTATGTGCTTAATTCCTCGGTACTCGGCGCAGTCCACAGAGTAGAGATCCTTGTGAGTAATATGAAGTGTGTAAGTATTTCCTTCTCTTCAGCTGCGAAGATAAGCTTTGGTCTGATGTGTCGGTTCACTCGTTACCGGGCTCTGCCGCTTGTCGGCCTTACAGCTTTATTTACAGACGTGAGCTTTTTCTCAACGTTTGTCTTCTGTTATTATAAAATTAACTCTAGATCATCTCATTCCTTTCTTTGCCTAAGCCAATGAATATGGTGCTCTGGTGTCGTTTGAAATGAACTTGTTGAAGAGAGCTTGGTATGAAGACCGCGGCACTTGGGACTCATGCTGGTGAGCTCAAGCCAATGACCAAAATCAGGGCGCAAAATGGATGCCTTATGCACAATGAGGTTCGGCCTGTAATCTCAAATTCATAGGTGAAAGAGAAATAAACTTAGGGTGGAGGACGTACAGTTCGAGCGAAGCCGAGAGTCATCTCCTGGAATGTAGTGATGTCGTCGCCTGCGAGAAGTCCGAATTTTCCTGCGCCCAGTCAAGGTCGAATCCCTGTGTTTAAAATGCAGAGTGTATAAACCATCCGGCAATGTACTCAGTGCAGCATCCATCAGCATTGTAAAAGTGATGTTTGTTTTGCTGGAGGTACCTGTGGTTGTCGAGGCTGAGTAGGAGAATAAATCCAGGAACGACCCCATGAATGCCAGAGCTCACCTATTTAACTCCGGACATGGCGAGCGCGAGTCGGTTGATTTAAGTCAGTTGATGTAGGAGGGACAAAAGAGTTCTTGTTGATGCCATGGTGGGAGTCCGCGAAGGCGTTAGTGCCAGTACTGCGACAATGGTGAGGGAAGAGATCTTGTGAACCATTATTGCAGGGAAGCGGGGTCGATCTGTTTATTTGTGGGGGATCTCTGCCATTTAACATGGCTTTTATATGTGCAGGCCACAATGTGAATTTGCTGCACTAGCATATTCAGCGCAACTTGAACAAGTGTGATCACAGTCCAAGTTGGAACTGCCATCCTAGGGATCGCAACCGTAACCGTATACGGATACGGCCGTAAAGTTTACGGTGCTTTATGGGCAACAATTCACCTGTCACTGTAACCGTAAAACTGTCCTCAGGGCCTCTTACAGTATGGTATGGGCATTTTTTTTTACGGTATATTACGGTCTATACGGCCATATACATAGTGACGTGCCTGTCAACCGTCTAAGCGCGAGCTACACAAAAATAGAGGTGAGCGTGGCTAGAAGGAGGAAAGGTGATGATGCGAGTGTTTTGGTGGTTCACAGCTCCAAGACTGGAAACTGCTTGAGGCTGACTATACGGGAGGCTGACAAGTCAGAAGTAGGCGGACACAACAAAGACCGCGAGCGGAGGCGATTCGAGACGTAAACAGAGGCGTAGACAGAGGCGATAGAGACGAAGGCGATGGGGAGACGAGGACGAGAGCAAGACGAGGACGAGACGGAGGCGAAGACGAAACGGAGGCAGAGGCGGAGGCGGAGGCAGAAACTGAACACGAGTGACTTGAGCAGGAAGGCAAAAGTGATTTATTGAGCAGAAAGCCTGAGTATTTATACAAGAAGTGAAATCAAGACAAGTGGAGCGTACTCAATAGAAAGAGAGACCGAGACTTAGTACAGGAGAAAGAGGCAGTGATAACTGAATAGATTCGGGTCGGAAGAACTAGGGCGAGCAGAGGGAAATAAATGCGGAAGAGGAACTGAATGGGCGGGTCGGAGATGTCGGGCATAGCGGGGTTCTTGCGTGCGGGCCGTGTGCGGGACGTAGGATTTGTCTGAGACAAAAGCGAGGTGGAAGTAAGAGTGTGGTGGTTTGTTTGGTCACGTGGGTCCGGTCGCCGGATAATGCCGAGGCGTGCAATACGGACGTAGAGCGCAGGCGTGCGCGTCAATAGATATAAAACATTGGGAACTGAGTATAACTGTATAATGTGTATCTAAAGAGCATTTTCCGCAGAGTGAAGTGCGTCTTCAAGGTTCTTACGCTTAAGACAAAGGTGATGTTTAACCAACATCAAGATCCGAACAGTCTCGGGTTTCAAGCGTGCACGCTGCAAGGAGATGGTATCTCTTCCACCCGAGAAAACCTGCTCGACTGTGACTGCAGAGCCTGACATGGTCTGTGAGAAATGATGTTGTTGAAATGGTAAGAGAAACGGTACCTGGGATCGACATGATGTCATGTGCCAGGTTATAGAGCCGCGGTAACTCAGTCTTCCTCGCATACCATCACTGAACAGGGTCCATCATTAAGGGGGCACAAGGTGCATCAAAGTATTGCTCGAGCTTGTTGCTCTCCTCCTCATCAGAGCCTTGGTCGTCGGCCACAAAATTGATGATTTCCGAGAGCGTTGTTGATCCTTTGGATGTGCTGTCCACGGCACTCGGAGCAGAAGTGGACGAAGATGAGGTTGGATAGTGTTCATTGAAATACTCACGAAGCACCTCCTTCTGCGTCTCAAGGTAATTCGAGAGGTGCACATCGCCAAGGTAGTCTTTTCGGAGCTTCTTGTAGTTGAAGCGAGGGTCGAGAACTTCCAACGTGATAATTGTTGCATACAAATACACGGATGGAACACTCGCGAGCAGCCTAAATGTAAAATGGGGATTGGTCATACTTGTAGTAATAGTCACTGAGTTTGCGATGGACCTTTGCAAACCCTCAACAAGTTCCAGCAGCACATCATCAGGAAGTGTGGTTAGCTTGTCCTTCAGTGTTTTCTGAAGACCGCGAAATGTGGAGTGAGTAGATGACAGCATGGGACATGACATTGTTGACATTTGGCTGGTGGCAGAATGGAAATGGAGTAGCCAGTCAGAGACCATGGTAATTGCATCCCAGTCCTGCATGGTCAACTTGTCAGCAATGAACTGGCTGATGGCGGACTCATACATGATAGTGTGAGCTTCACAATAAGATCAGCACTACGAATGAAAATTATGAATCAAGGTGCATACTCATCATTTGGTGCATCAATGACCAGCATGTCCTGACATCCAGAATGAGCATGTGGATGCCAGTAACAATCTTGACTGGCAAGAGAATCTAGTACCAGTGCTGTCGGAGCTGAGGACTAGATCGAACAGCACGAATGACTTTCTGAAGCTTCATGATGTGTATCAGAAATATATGGTGGTATCATTCACAAGCAGCTTACCTTTTGTACAAAGCCTTTGATCCCAAAGGGAATTGCTGCCTCCATCTCATCGGCTTTGTCATTGACAGCAACAGCTTCTTTGTCATCAAGGTCTCTGGATTTGGGTGCAGCGGTGACAGTTGTCGATTTTTCACCCCTTGTGTTTCCTTTTAAGGGAATGCCCTTTTGGGACCGGCATGAGCGGCAGCCTTTCGTTTGAGTCTCTGCTGCACGACACCTGCATAAAAGCAACATAGGGAATCAGTATATGTAGGGAATCAAAGTCATAATTCTGTACTCTGACAAGCCAAAAACTGAAGGTTTGAAGTTCCAGAGTCATGATTTTTTTGGTTAATTACTACGGGGTGCAATAATAATATTCATAGAAACAGATCCTGACTACTTGGATAAAAAAAGTACAAGGTGGCAAGTATATTCAGGTGGGTATCGGGCCTGAGAAGGTGCATGACATTTGAAAGCATTGTATACCATCAGACTGTCTGATCCGAATGAGTGTGGCAGGAGCAAAAGAGCGGTCGGTGGAGAGCCTGAGGTAACATCGAAAACCCTCAGGGGCTGATATCCATCAATGACAGATACAGCAAACAGGCTTCAGGTCGCTGGCAAGTAGTCGGCACTATGGATGCCAACAGTCCAAGCCAACAGCAGCGCGCATTTCAGATACTTTGCTCTTTCCCTCCATCTTGTCCCTTTCCCCCCCATTTCCTCCCCACCTCTGCCCACCTCTCCTCCCTGCTTTGGCCCCTTGTATCAAGCTGTTCCCTGAAAACACCTCAAGGGTTCTCAAGAGTCTCTGATTCCCCTCAAGCAAACTCAAGATGTCATGCACTGCGCATCCTGCTCAGCACTACATTGCATGTCTGTTGCCTATGGCTTTTCTTGAGCACTGAAAATCTTGTCCATGGCCTGTGGTTCCCTTTCAGCCCTGTGGCACATGTTGTTCTGCTCGTGCTGTGTCACATTAACCGCATGGGACGCTTTCCTTCTCTATGCATTGTGTTTCACTCCTCTGCCGCTTGTGGCCTCTTTTACAGCTCATCAAACCTAGTGGACATCTTCCCATGTGCATTGGAGCACTATGGTACACCTCTCATCACTCTATACATTGCCTTTCTCATTTTTCTCGCAAGTTTTCCGAGCCCTTCTCGGAACAAGCACCCATCCCAAGTATGTACATTCACACTCATGGGGACACTATATTGCAGTCTCACACCATGTATTCCAGCGAAACTAAAGCCAAAACTTAGTGTTTCTGCCACAGTGAAACGAGAAACAAATGAAATGAGAAACAAATTCTTGAATTTAAATTTTAGTTTCAAGTAAACGGAATCTCCAAATATAAGCGGATCCTAAACTAATGCTGAAACTAATTGTTTTGTTGAGAGTTTCAGCCACACTGAGATCCCGATTGAATTTAACAATTTCAGCTGACAAGAAAATAACTAATAAATTACTTATTTTGGTACTAATTTCAGCATAGCATAAACTTCTCATTTAAATTCTCGTTTCAGGGTAACATCTAAATACAAGGAATCATTATTATTTTCATCTGGACCTAAAATTTTATATTCCCAGTGTGACTGCCTGTCACATTTTATAAGGCAGAGTGTTCAGATGTGAAGATGCTGGAAGGATGAGTCTGTGTGAGCCCGATATCAAGAGAAACTGAGAGTGTTTGGCAAACAAGTCAAAGCCGATCATGAGTGGATCACGCAAGTTGCTGGAAAGCCGAATTTTCAATTCAATGCCGAAAAATTACTTCACATAAGTCCTGCAAGTCGCCCAGTCTATGAGCCGCAACCGTTTAAACTGTTTACAAACAGTTTGTTTTTCGTGTAGGCTCTTGGGCAAATTAAACGGAAATATAAATGGTTTTACCCGTGTATAAACATTTATACACGGAAACGGTTGGAGCCTTATCAAGCAACAACAGTTTAGCACAGTCAATGCAGCCGGTTTGCGAGCTGACTCTGCTCTTATTTGCATTTACTCACCTGGATATACATCTGGGACTCTCCACCCTGAGACTAGCGCTCGGTGCCTTTTGCTATACGAATAGCCTTGCTCCAGCGGCGTCTCTCCCAGCAGATGTAAGATGCATGATGTTGTGAGCTTAGGGACTTTCGAAACTCTCGACTTTCTGTGAGTATGAATTATTCCAGGTCATCTCATCCCTTTCCTGCCCAAGCCAATGAAATGAGGTGACTGGCCGCCATTTAAATACATTTGGGGAAGATTCTATGAGTTACCTATGAAGCCCACTTGAAACTAGTGCTGTCCATTAATATTATATCAGATAATATGATATTAATATATTCATGATAATACGAATATGATATGTCCTCAGGACAGACCTGACGATATGAATATGGAAAAATATGATATGATACAAGATCAGCCGCCGCTTCGCTCTGGCAGCTCAAAATCAAAGGTGTCATTAGAGCGCATGTAAGAGTGAAGAAAGCAGACAAAACCATCGTACAGTGGAAAAAATTGCAGGGCACAAAAATATATGTTTATGCAATGATAGACCACGCAGTAATACGAAGGAATCTTCAATCCGGGCCCTGCATACTTTGCAGCGATTATGAGACATGAAAGAAAATTGTCTCCCAACTGAATCGATTGGTGTAGACCCGGCGGCTTGGCAGAAAATCTTGGATGGCAGAACTTGACACGGCCAGACCCCCACCTAAAAGAAATACGATGAAACCAGGAGGAAAGCATTTCTGGGTTGAAGGGGAGAAAGGTGGGCACATTGCGAGTTCCTAGGTGGCAGTAACTTGAACATCTTTGCTTTTGGGTTGAGAATGAGGGGCCAGAATCGAAGGCGACAGCAGTACGGAAACTTGGCGGAATAAATTGAACGCAGAGAGCCCAGACCAGAGAGTTTGAGAATGTTGAGGTTCGATCACTCGAGAGCAGCAAAATCAGAGGCGGAAACCGACGGGGGAATTGGCGGTGAGTAGCATGGGGTCCTTTTATACATGGATGATCATCGGAAATATATAGCTGCGGGCTACATACCAGTTGCTGCGAAGAACTGCGGGGTGGGTCAGCTGGTTGAAGCGATATATTTAAGTCTAACTCTCACTCCTTGAGCTCAAGAATAGTGCATTTATGGGGTTCCCAATTCTCACTGCGGAAGACCACCTGTTCGACCGAAACAGGGTGAGTTTGTTTTCCTACTGTAGCTGAAAATTTGAGCACAGTTCGCAGCAGTTGCGGCGGAGTTTCGCAGGCCGTGGATAGCGCCCCATGCCCGTGAAAATGTAGAAAGAACACCGTTGTTGAACAATGAGAGGAGAGGACACATAAAGGGGATGGACCTAGATCGGGAATTTGCACAGGACTTCGAGCTCGTCAAAGAACAGTTATTTGCGCAAGCGGACGGCAGGAGACGGAGCCAAAAGCAGTCAAGCTATATGGAGAAGGGAACCAACAGGTACAAATTGATGGGCACCGCCGAATGAGCAAAATCTTAAAGAACGGTTAATGATATGGATATAATATGATATGCTAGCCCACATATTGTGCATATTATTCTCGTATTATGGGTGCTTCAACACTGCACTGGGCACATCCCCGGCATATTTCTCACTGCCCTTTCTGTGCCCCAACCTCTAGTAAGATTGAAGTCTCACCAGATCCACACCAAATGCATTGGTCCCTGATTGATCTTTGAATACCTCCTAATGCAGTCAAATCAGTCCTGAAAAGTCCACATTTTGCCATTTTCACTGTGTCCTCATTCCAGGTCATTCAGATGGTGGAAGGTCCATAATATATCAGGCAGGGATCCCTGATGAACTTTAACTCAAGGGGAAAATCCCTGAATGAGGGTGGTAGAACCATATTAAAATATATTCTGAATATATCATGATACAGTGTAATATGGCTTAATATAATATGGAGAAAATAAATACAGATATGATACAGCCCCGGAGTGCATAATATGATACTGATATAATATAATATGCAAATTTCCGTATGAACAGCACTACTTGAAACTCTGTTTGGGGAGCTCACGAGTCGATGAATTCGCATGCTGCATATGCCATTTACATGGATTTGGGATGAACCCACATGGCACCGTGGCGGACGGCCACATTTCCTCCACTGTATCTGCAGTCCTAGTTTTGGTATGCTAACCAATCTCGTTTTTTGCAGCGGCCAGCCACTTGGCCGATGGACCTATAGGAACAGCGGAAACTGAACCCCTTTTCACGCAGTTGCAGACCCATGTCTCATAACTTATGACAAACCTAGTCTCGTTACCAGATGTTCTGGAGGGATAAGACTGCATCTAATAATAGGATTTTCGGATCTTTCTGAGCCAAACAAACATCGGAGTCGAAAATGAAGTGCAGAGATCCCTCCAGAACATCTGGGGCAATTCATATAGTGATGCCCCCCATCGAGTCACACTATCCTTGTCACAAATCCTCAAATCCATGCCCAGAGCAAGACAGGCTGCCCAGTGTTTGGCTGGAATATTATGATTCTCATCCAATCTAACCCAGAGGTGTGCTTCAAGTTTTTTGTGGAAGGAATTTGGACCACTGCTGCTGAATGAGCAGAAATTATGCCCTTACACAGTCTGAGCCACAACAGCTTCAAAAGAGCCAGAAAAAATCTAGGATTTTGGAATCACTGTGTTCCAAGCCCCCCTAGACTCAGTGAGTCTGACTTTGTCTAGGGTCAGTCTAGCTGTGTTTGGTCACTAGACAGACCCTGTGTAGGGTCCTAGACGGAGATTTTGCCCAGGAGTGGCCAGGTCTGTGTAGCCTCTGTGGAGGTGAGTTTGGGGTCCCTAGACTTGGTCTGTCTGGCCCAGCGTAGATCAGTGTAGGTCAGTTTGGGTGAGTGTAGGTGAGTGTAGGTGCCTAGTCAGAGCAGAACAGACATACTTTCGTGCTTTTTGTTTCAAAAACTTGATCGCGGTGAGTTGGGGGTTCCATTGATGATCAACGCACCAACATCAACATTGACTTTCTTCCTTAAGATCTGATGGGGCTGCTTGAGTTTATGTGCTATTTGGGTGTCCCAAAATACTTATACTTATTGTGGGATGATGTTTAACAACTTGTTTTGGAGCAACAAGTAGATGGTGGATCTGTCTAGGTCACTTTCCCGACCTAAACTGACCTGAACTGAGCTGGGCAGACCTAGTCTGACCTACCAAGATGTAGACATACCTACCAAGATGTAGACATACCTACACCGAGCCTAAACAGAGCTCAACAGACTGTGTCTGGTTACCTAGGCACAGACCTGTGTGTAGGTATGTCCAGGGCGCCTAGACTCAGCTAAGGCTAGGGGGGTTCGGAACACAGTGAATATGCAGTTGAAATTAATTCAATGATATCAGAACAGATTTTGTGGCCAGGGATATGGTATAGTGAAAAGAACGAAGTGGGTGTGACTCGATGGGTGGGATCAGTGAGCGAAGTGCACCAGACGTTTGGGTGCCCTCTCTGTCCATCATTTTTTCAAATCTCCGACGGCCCGGCGGTCCGGCGGACCGCTCGCACCCAAACGACTAGACAAACCAAAAAGCTCTTCGACGCTGGCCTTTACCCACAGTTTCTCAGGTGCGAGTCCGCAGGTTGGGTGTCACCAATTCCGTCGACTTGGGGCTTCAAGATAAGCCCGATGCTGCCGACATGCCTTTTGGACCTCACTCCCATGGGTGGGTGTGTGCGCACACACGCATTAATCCGAAACTCTGTCTCAAATCTCATGTTGACATAAAGTTTGTCTGCTATGATCCGTTCCAATTTAAAAAACTCACCAGGTGACGGTCTTAGGCGTCGCTTAAGCCAAACTGTTCGATATACCGCCGGACCCGGGGCAAGATCGGGCCAGATTCCCAGGTTTCTTCCCAGCACCGATGGTTCAACCTCGCTTCCGGTTCAAAGATTATCGCCGTTCTCCGCCCACGCTATCGCGCTGCAGTTCACCATACCGTAACTGACACGCCCATGGAAGAACGAGCAGTATGACGAAATTCCTGTCACCTCCACTCGTGCTTTGGGAGGCCTGTAGGCAACAACCGCTATCCTCTATGTGGTAGACTACACACAGGACAACCCCAAGGGGCTAAAGTGCAACGATATGTGCTCGGATCTTTCTCATCCCGGAATCGTTAGACTCGGTTCAAACATCACGGTAAGCTTCTGTGCCATTTTGCTCCCACAGGATGCCATCTCGGGGCATCACGAAAAGCGGAAAATGTTTGCCAAACCATATATGGCATTGCAAGGCACACAAGTCTCACAAGTCATGGAAGCCTTGTGAATTTTTCACATTGGCTTCCCAAAGATCCACATCGACTTGCAAGGGACACCTGGCCACGTGAAACATATAAGCCAGATGACGTTGGTAAGGCATTGCGGGCCATGCAAGGCCATCTCAAAGATCCTTGAGGCATTGCATTACGTGGCAGGTTTCTACGAATACACCAAATCCCATTGCACACATGAAAAATCCACCAAAAATATTGCATTCGACATAAACACGACAACGGTAAGTACCGCTCGCTCACCGACTCCATGCATACACACATGCCTCCGTGCACATCGTCCCTGCACGCGCATGAGCGTGCTCGTGCGGTGGACGAGCCACGCACGAGCACACGCAGGGGCCGGAGCGCAACGAGGAGCACGAAGAGGGTGACACAATATGGGGAGCGCTCGTGGGTACTGGTGCGGGGGGTCGGCGTAATCGACGCGAGCTCGATGGGGCGCAACTCGGATGCGGCGCATGCGGCGGCGGGGGTCGCAGCTAGGTGTCTACCGACTCATCAGATCGCAGGGTGACTCAGAAGATATGGTATACATACTCGTTTAGATTAGAGGGGACAGCAGAGTTGCCGGTGTGTGTAGTAGCCACATGCGGTGCATCGCGGGACTACGGAGATAAGAAAAGGAAGACGGCCACAGACGGCCAATTGTGACGCAGCACAGAGAATAAAAAGATGGGAAAGGTTGGCCACATGAGGCGGAAACGGGACGCAGCGCAGCTTGACAAAGACGTTGCAAATACATATGGTATCCCAGAAGCCAGACAGTTACAGTTACACAGAGGGATTGCAGTTGCTGGGAGGCTGTAGATGACCCCAGAGGCTTCTGACGATGCATTTGAAGGACCCGGACACGAAGTGCTTCATAACGCTTGGGGATTCCAGAGCCTGGCAGGACACACAACCACAGAGAGAGCATGAGATTCAGTCCTGGGATGCTTGAGGATGACACTCGCTCATTGAAACGATGTGTTGCTTGGAGGGCGAATGACGGACACGCAGGGAGATGGGGGAAGGAAAGATGAACCAACAGCCAATTGTTTGGTGACCCAAACAATCACGCGATTGCGCACGGACCGTCGGAGTTTAAAATGGACTGAATCTTCTCGTCGCCGACTCACTGTCATCGAACAACGTCCCCGAAGGTTCTCCCTGACTCGAGGACCCACCGCTCAACTAATTCAAGAACCATCACTTGTTAATGACAAATCCCGAGTCAAGGTATGGTCCCCCTGCTCCTTACTGCAGGAGATGGGTAGTACATCTTAACGACTGTAGTTGAGCTATATAAGCTGCCCGTTGGACTACTTTTTTTTTCAAGGTGGTTCACTATGTAGTATATGTTTTGATTTAGACCAAAATTATTGAGCATGAACCCAAGTTTGAACAGCACTCAAAGGAAATCTGAGTTGGGCATATATACAGTCTGCACAGCCAGGCAACAGTACGTGTTGCAAGCCAGCGGTATGCAGTATAATATCAACCTTGTGTTGCCTTGTAATGGATATATCTGGCTAGGTAAGGGCTATACAATGCAGACAACATGCCTGGCTTCGGCTTGGAAGGCCTTCCCAACCAGATCAGGCAAGGTATGTCACATCAGGTCATACCAGATATCTACGGATTTGCTGATGAGAGGTGTCTGTAGGTTCTTTGGATCAATGGGTTTGGGTGAAAGACGGGTGAGACTCACCTGAATCCACAACTAAGTGTGTTATTTGGCCACATTGCCGTCTGGACAGCGGTGACACAGACCTGCCTCGGCAGCGGAAACCACGGGTGTTTTACCAGCATCCAGAGGAGGTCCAGAGGTGGCCGTGGGCGCCTTGGATCGAAGTATTTCGTGAAGAAATGGCCTACACTTGAATGGCCAGGTCCCAGGAGTAAGAATAGAGGGCCATTCTTGGTCCCATTGCACGAATCTTCTGAGGCTAGGCAGCGGAATCCACGGTGAGAGTTTGGTACAAGAGCGGAGCCGAAAGGACATTTCGAGTTTCGATCGCTGAACGCCTTTGGTCATTCCCCTCTGGAGGTCCGCGGCGAGAGATCAAATGAAACCAAGATGTGTTGCAAAAATTAGATTCATGACGTCAGCGTTGGAACGGAAACCCTGACGGCGACACGGGAGACCGGCGCAAGTATAGACCAGCTATGAGAAGCCGAGCGGCATCATGGGTCCGAGTACGAGGCTCTGGCGTGCGAGGATCAGGGAAATGAAGGCGTGTGGGACAACATCGTCTGCCAGAAGCGCCAAGCTTACGAACCATGGATATGGGTCGTGCCAGGATGCCTAAATTGGGCATAAGACTTGTCAGGATTTTGGTCAGAATTTGAACTTTACCAGGATTTAGTGCCGGTCGGCACGCCGGATGCCGGGGCCGTGGCGTTGTTATCGATGTGCTGACAGATGCTTACTAAGCAGACAACCTGCTGGCCACTCTGTTGATCGTCCAAGTACGGGATGTCGAACGTCGACGACGGCGAGGCCGTGCAGATGGCACACCACACGATGCCCCCCAACTACTCCCACGACCGGACCCGTCTGTACGTGTCCTGATCCACTCTTTTCTGCCCACTCCTGTGTTACTACCCGAGTCCATGGGCCCGGGCCTGCGTGCACTATATCCCGCTGCCCTGAGTCCTGTATCCGCGACTGACGATGCCCCACAGGCAGTACGAGCTCACCGTGCGCCAGGAGCCCAAGCAGGCACGCATGTGCGGCATCGGCGGCAAGGGTGCGTCTCCAGCGTGTCCTGTCACCCCAAACTCACTCGCGCGTAGCCGACCGCCGCCCGATCGACCCGCCTGTCATCGTGCAGCTGCGCGTCATCGACCCCGCCGCACCGCCGCCCGACGATAAGCCCGCAGAGCAGCCCGACAAGGACGAGCTGCCGTACGCGAACCTCGCGGGTTACGCGCAGAGCTTTCTGCAGAACCCGTACTATTTCATGTTTGCCAGCCTCGCCAAGCCAGATGACGATATGGAGCTGCATTGGCTGAAGGTGCGTGCCCGAGCGCGCGTATCTGCCAACACTAACCCCAACCAGGACGGCCGCACGCGCTGCACGACCGGCTCCGTCGTGTCGTCGCTCTACGCGCTCAAGGACCCGACCGCACCCAGCGCCACGACCACTGCGGGTGGAGGAACATCGGGAGCGGGAAATGGAGGGGGCCCAGTGACTGGTGCGTACTGTTTTCTTTGTCTCCGTCTCCCTTCGTCAATCCGCCTCGCTGCCGGCGGGAGATGCGCGGTACGCTAGTGACGTTGCATTTCGTTTCCCTTTGTTTGGTTTCACTGAGGACCTGTTGGCTGACGATCTGTTTCCTTTATTTCTTCCATATGTTTCTGTTGGTCGTTCGTCGACGTCGCCTTGCTCTCCTCTCTAACTCTCCTCTCTAACTCTCCCCGCGCGCCCGTCTCTGTCCCGCCTTCGTCTCATCCTCCCCGCCCTTCCACTGACCACCCGCCTCTCATCTGCTACTCCTTGCTTGCTCCCCCGCACACAGCCCGCCCGCCTCCGATGCGGGCTTCTTCGTCTTCCCCGACCTGAGCGTGCGCACGGAGGGCAGCTACCGCCTGAAGCTTAGCCTTTTTGAGGTCGTTGGGTGGGTGTGCTTTTCCCTCCGTTCTTTTTTCGTTCGTGGCGTTTTTTGCATGCCCTTCGTGTCCTCTCTCCGCGCGCTTCGTTTTCCCGCTCCGCACGCCTCGTACCGTTGCATGCATGACCCCTGCGTTCCTTCGCTTCTCCCGTCCGTCCTGCACAGACCCTCCGTCCTTCGCACACACGCTTGCCCCGCCCCCTCCCTTCCGCCTTCCCTGCTTGCCCGCATCTCTTCTCTTCTCTCGTCGGCGCCCCGCCCTGCCTTTCACCCTGTCGTCTTTTTTGTCGCCCCCGCCGCACCATCATATGCCCTATTATGCCTGCGCCGTTCCTGCCCTCTTGTCTCGTCTCCCCTCTCTCCCTCCCCTCCGTCTTCGAATGCCCCGCTCGTGCCGTCGCCGTCCTCCACGCTAGCATGACCCATGATCTATCACCACGTCGCGTATGACGCTCCCCACACTTCACCCCATATGCTCCTTCCCTGTCGCCGATTGCACCGTGTTGTGTTGTCCCCATCTCCGCATTGCGTCTCACTCCGCTTTCGTCTCCTCGTTCTTCATTCCCTCACCCTTTCACTGCCACTCCCTTCTCCCTCTTTGTATCGCAAACCAAGGCTTTCTTTTACTTATACCAATAGCAATTAATGCTTCCTTTTACCGACTAAGTCTGTCGCTGACGCTGACGCTCCGCCCCCAGGAACGATGTACGGCACTGCAAGTCGATATACTCAGCGCCGTTCTACGTGTACACGGCGAAGAAGTTTCCGGGGGTCGAGGGTGCGTTTTTCGTCTTCACTGTGCCAACGCTTACCATCGTACTAACGCCCCCACAGAATCCTCCCCCCTCACGTGCTCCCTCGCGGACCAGGGCATCAAGATCCGCATCCGCAAGGACATCCGCATGCGCAAGGCGCGCATACAGGTGCACATCGCGCATCGCTCGTTTCCCTACTTACGCTGACTCCGCGCACCCAGGGCCTCGAGCGCGCGCTGCCCGCAATGCCGATGCCGACGGTCGACCCCGACCCACCGGAAGAAAAGCGCCCCGCGAAGCGCAGCCGCACGGAGGATAATAATAACCACACCGCGAGCGGCGCGGGGGCGGGTACGAGCTCGCTGAACGGGAGCGGGAACACGGGCGGCGCGCCGCCGGTGGGCACCGCGTGGCCTTCGACGCCGCTCCCCAGCGCGATTCCGCCGCCGGATGGCGCGCAGGTACAGGTTGCACCGCCCCTGCCTGTGCCCGTCGCGGAGGTGTCGGTGTATGATGGACGTGGCGGGTACGCGGGGCCGTACGACACGCATGCACCGCCCCCACCGCCGCAAGCCCCGCAGCAGCAGCAGCAGGTGATTCCGCCGCCGCCGCCGCCCGGATATCGGGCGGAGCCGATGCCACCGCCGCCGCATCCTCACCCGCACCAGCATCAACACCCCCAGCATCCACATCAACAGCACCCCCAGCATCCGCAGCAGCTTCCGCACCCCCACCAACAGCAGCACCCGTACGCGCACCCGCCCCCGCCCCCGCCCCCGCCGCAGTACCAGCACCCGTACTACCCGTACCCGCCTCCCCAGTGGGCGGGACAGCCGGGGTACGGCGTCGATCCGTACGCACACCACCAACACCAGCAGTATGCGATACCGAGATACGATTATGGAGGGTACGCACCGCCGCCGCCACCGCCGCCGCCGCACCACCCATATCCTTACTACGAGCACCCGCCGCAGCCGCAGCCGCAGTATGACTATGGGCGGGCGCGGGTGCGGGTGGTGGGGCGGGCGGGGCGCCGCCGGGATACGTGGGCGCGCCGCCGCCCCAGCAGCAGCATATGGGCGCGCCGGCGGTGGGAGGGAATGGGACGCCCAACGGGAATGCGACTGCGAGCCCGGGCATTCCGAACCCACCGCCGAGCAACAACACGCCCCCTGGGCGCCCGCCGCCACAGCAGTACGCGTACCGGCCGTACCCGCCGCCGCCGCCGCCGCCGCCGCCGTACTACGGGTACCCGCCGCCGCAGCAGCAGCACCCCGGGGAGCAGCAGCAGCAGCAGCAGCAGCAGGCACAGCACACGACGTGGGGCACGCCGCCGTTCGCGCCGCCGCAGGTGCCGGCACCGGTGCAGTGGGGCGAGTATGCGAACCCGCCGCAGCAGCCACAGCCGCCCGTAGGCCCAGTGCAGGTCGGTGGGGTAGGCGCCGCCGTCGGCGTCGGTGGGGTCGGGCAGCCGGTGCAGGTGCAGGCGCCCAGCCAGGCGCAGGGGCAGGTCGGCGCGCTGCGCAGCCCCGGGGCGCGCATTGAGCTCGCGCCGCTGAGGGGGCGCGAGGAGGAGCAGACGCAGCCGCAGTCGCAGCCGCATGCGGTGATTCAGTTGAGGAGTGGGAGTCCTGGTGCGCGTGTGAGGGAGAGGGATAGGGATGGGGGAGGGGAGCGGGGGAAGAAGAACCCGTTGAGTATTGGGAGTATTATTTCGGATGAGACGCATTAGCGATAGGGGCGGGGTTCGAGGGGGCTGATTGAGGCGGATAGCTTGGTGTGTGGACGCATCGAGTGTGTTCGGCGGCGGTGGGGATATTTTCCTCCACTTTTTTTCCCTCTATCTTTTCCTCCACATGTCTTTTATCTCATCAACTCCGTTTACTCCATCTTCACATGTAGTTTTGTCTCGCTCTCTCTGGAATCTGCTCATCTCTTTTTCTACCACACGCTCAACATTTTCCGTCTTGTATTATTGCGGTACGGTCAGTACCTGGTACGTACTCATAAGGAGGAACAGTTTCAGTCCTGCGATGGGCTGGGGTGTATGTACAATATTGGAATACTAGATTTTTTTCTTCCCTGGGTCGGTGCCAAACCCAACCGAATTGCTGATTTATTTTATCTCATTTTTCATGGCGCGTTTCCTTTTCACGCGACCGCCTTCACGCGAGGACGGCTTGAAGACGATCTCATACCTATGGGCTTCTCTGGGGCTGGAAGTCAGCTTGTTTTTCGCGCCGGTTCATCGTGTCTCCCACCGCCGATGCTGCGGCTGATCACGACTTTCTGGGAAATGGGCTTGTGGCCAAGCTTTTGGCAGTCTTGTTCGTGGCTCCGACAGGGTATCCACGTCAGCCAGCCGCTTGTTTTTCACCCCGGCTCCTGGTTCCTACCCTCGTATGGGAAGTACGCACCCTTCCGTGCGCATGGCACTGCCGTCTTCAGATCTATTTTAATTTGGGGGCCGGCATCCATGTCGCCATTTGCTTGTTCTTCACGCCCGGATCCTGGCTTCCCGCCAACTTGTTGGATTCGTGAAGCTCAGCAGCCAGCTGCTTGTTTTCGGCACCGGTTCCCGGCTCCCAGCTGTGTCAGGGTGTAATGCGGATTTTGGAAGACTCCGAGGTATACATAAGGCTGCTCCGTCGATGGGAATTCCGCGGGATCCCATATCTATGGCTTGTCGTTCAACACACTGCTCGCAGCCTTTGTAGTTCGACGACCGCTCGAGATGATTCGCATCGAGCGCGGCATTGCACAGAACCGTGAGGGTCGTCTACTTACTGGTCTAATGTGAAGTCTCTTGGAGGATCGTAATAAGTACATTCTCACCTTCACACTCTCCACGGTTATATTAGATCCCGAAAAGGTTACAGCTGACTGGCATGTGTCCAGCACAACCTCTTAGACGGCAACGTCGTTGTCTGACCCAGAAGTGCGGAGCGTTCCCGCGCCAAGGACTGGTACTGCCCGTGTCCGGAACCCAGGATCTCGGGTTGGATGACACGAAATGGTAAGTAAATAATGACTGTACGTTATTCAGTAAGAGGTTAGCGCTTAGCCATTAGACATCATGCACATGCATCATGGGCGAGTCGAGCTTAGTACACAGAACACAATCTACGTCATGAGAATGAAGGACTGAACCCTTAGGCCTTATGGCTTTTGCAATAAATCGTTCAGGACCTGGGTCACCGTATTCGCCGCCATTTTGATCGCTTCCCTCAACTTCTCGTCGGCCACTGTCGAAAGTGGATGTACGAGTTTGTCGCCGTGGAAGACGAGGAGACTTTGCTTCAAGAGCGACTTCTTGTACTCTGCAGCCGTCGATTCCTTGGTGAGCAGTGCATGCCGAAATGTGACCCAGCGAAAGAACCCTACGACCTTGGCAGCGGTGATTTCGTGAGCAGTGAAGGTTGATGGTTTCTGGAGAACTGGCCACGGGAAGGCCTCGAATGTGAGAGGGATCGAATCGGAGAATCGCATTTTGCCGAAGTCGACAAGAACCCCTTCAAACCGTTCGAGGGCAGAGGAATCAGACCAAGGCCGGGCGGTCCACCGCTCGTCTCTCTTCAAACACCTCGCTCGCTCCGCCTCCGCAGCCGCTTTCCGTTCCTCCTGCTGCTTGAGATCCTCCTCGCGCTTCTTCTGCTCTTCCTGCTCGCGCTCAAGCCGTTCCTTCTCCTTCCGTTTCGCGTCCTTCTTCGCGTTGTGATTTTGGAAAATTTCCTGCATCATCTCGTCCCGAATCGTCTCACCGTACAGCTCCCGCTCCGACATCTCTTGCTCCCGCCGACTTTTTTCCGCGAGATGGTGTTGTCGAAGTCGCCCCGCCACTTCGTCGTACCGGGCCTGGGATTGTGCGAGATCAGTGTTAGCTTTGTCCTGCCACACGATCTTCTCGTATTTCAGCTTCTCCTCCGCCTCGAATCGTCGCATTTTCTCCGAGTTCAGCGTTTTAGCGCAGAGATCCAGATTTTCCTGAAGTCGAATATTCTCCTTCAACACCTCATTGGACTTGACTTTCCAAGTCGACGACTCGCGCTCGGTGTTCTGGACCCTCTCTTTCAAGTCCAGCTGCACTTCTCCGAGTCTCTGGTTCGTTTCAACCAGCTCACGACAGCGAACCTCGGCATTCGCCAGCTTCGTTTTCAGACCGTCGATATGGGCGAGGTTCTCTGAATTTTGCCGCGCCATGCGCTCGACTGTAGCTTTCGACTTTTGAAGCTTGAGGCGCTCCTCCCCGAGAGCGGCGATGGCCGCCGCTAGATCTTCCGCCGCTTCCTTCAACGAGTCCGTGAGTTGCGCGCCGCTGTCTGGCTCTGGGCGGCGGGTCTCATCCTGGGACCGGGTCAATGCCAGCCCATCCATCCAACTTTCCAACACCGAACAGGCAAGGCGTGCAGTATGATTCGGGGGCCAAATAGGGAGCGCTTGGGAGAGGGTTCGAAGGACCTCACGGGCCTCGCCTGGGTTTTTAGGAGGGGCCGGGCGGTTTTTCGTAGCGGCTGTTGTGTCATTTTGATTCCCAATATTCTCTTTATCCGTCCACGAGTCCTTCTGGCTGAACGCCGAAGGGAACTGGGTCGGAGGCTGAGTGAGAGCTTGCCAGCCACATTCCGCGACCCCACCGCCTGTCACTGGGAACAGGAAAGGATCCAGTCCCACCCCCGATTGTTTAGGCGTTGCAGCGGGACTCCGTGTCTTCCGTCTATGGAGCAGGGACCCATTTTCGCCCTGCTGGCCGACCTGCGTACTGCCAATCGGCTTCGGCGCCAGCGCCGGGAACGAAAATGCCCGTAATGGAAATGGCGGGAGATCCTCGACAGTCCACTTCTTCTCAGGGACACCAAACTTGAACATGGATGGCGCTTCCCCAGATATGGTTGTATCAGTGGCACTCCTACTGAACGACTCGCGGAAAATTCACCGGCCGCGGTCCACGAGGTTGAGACGCCACGTGTTGTTTCGTCAGTCGGGTTCAGAGGGACCGAGGGAGGGTCAGTGGCGGGGAGTTTATCTTCAGAGGACATCGTCTTTGAGCACTTGTGAACTGGATGAAGAAAGTCAGGAGCAGAAAGAGAATTCACGTGATCGCGTCTCTAAAAGGGACTCAATTTGCACTGCATCTGATCGACCTGCGCAAACGCCTGGATCTCCTCGATTCAGATATTCACCAGCAGGAACTGCTGCTACGCGCACTCAAAGACGCGAGGACTGCCGTTTTGGATGAGATCCAGGCAGTCGTCTACCCGATCCTGACGTTACCCACAGAGATCACTAGCAAGATATTTCTGCACTGTGCTCTGAGTCGACCAAATATAGCAGGTTCCATCCCCGGATACTGCACCCATTCTTTTTACGCGCATCTGTCAAAGTTGGAGGGCAATTATGATCTCGATGCCGGCGCTCTGGAGTTGCGAATCAACTTGCGATAGCATTGACCTCGATAAAGCAATAAATTTCGACGCGAAATGGGTTGCTCTTCCTGACTTGTGGCTCCATCGTTCTCAGAATCTGCCACTTTCCGCCGTCGTTGGAAGCCCTGACAACGGCAGTGATCCCGACGAAAAGCTCGTGGACGTCGTTAATCGCCACGCGCTGCAGTGGCAAGACATAACTCTCAGACTGCCATACGATCAGTTCTGCCAATTTCCGGTCCACAATTCTCTTCCCGCGCTCCTGCGCCTTACAATCACCGCGCTCAAACCGCCGCCCCCCCCCCCCCGACCGTCCCATCGATCACCGCTTTCCAGCACGCCCCGCTTCTCAGGCACGTCACTTTGGGCCATTGGCTGTCCCCATCCCGGGTCATCCTTCCTTGGGTTCAGCTGACCAGCTTTCGTCACGATGACATCTCCACCGAAGACTGCATTGACCTCCTGCATTTCGCTCCCAATCTCGTTGACTGCATGTTGGCTGTCATGTCCCCTCTCCTGAGAAGCGATACCCGTACTGTTCCTCCCCTCCTGTCCCTGCGTACCCTTGGACTCTCCGGCTTGTTCACCTTCAATGTTATTAGTCGTCTCACCCAAGTGCCAGCACTACAGGAGCTAGACCTCATCGACCGTTTCGCGTCTACATGGTATACCGAGGAGTTCTCAATGGTTCAAAATTTTCTGTCGGAACGCGGCTGTGAGCTGCGCGGCCTGAAGCTCTACATCAAGTTCCCCGAATCGCCGACGGGCCGGCAGGCAACCCGAATGTTGGAGGGCTTGCTGTCACTCACTAGCATCGAGATCACGTTAGTTACGGGGGTTCGGAAAATGCGATTTTTGCGCGATTCAGCGACCCTACTTTCCTTCCACAGCTCCAGACGATCTCTATCTCGCACACTCGTCGGGACAACAAAGTCATGTCAAAAGTGTGCAATGATATCACTGCTGCACTGTCTCTGCGTTCTGCATCATCCCCCACAGCTTCAGGCCAACTTCGGCCGTTTGAATTATCAATGCAAGACGGTGTCCTCTTAGCCAACAAGTGCAACGGCGACGGTGGGAGCTCGAGCTCGTCGCATAGCGGCTGACCCTATCCATCCGCTGGTTTGGAATATTGGTGCGTGGGGTCTTTTCTAGAGAATCATACTCGACATGGAAACCATAGATTTGTGTTGGCGGTGGTCGGCGTGAATGGTGCGCGATCAAGATAAAATACTTTCAGATATCCTTGATTGAGAAAGAGATCAGATACAGTTCATGTACTACATGATGTTGCGCATATTTATGGCCGTGCAGATATGATCTGATGCCCGTTTTTTGGGTGTATAGAATGCTTACTCAAGAGGAGACTCAAGAGGCCAAAACACGAAGTACAATCCAATGCGCGACATAGAGGATGGGTCTAAGAAAATTGGTTCAACCTTTCCCTACACTAGGTGAAATTGAACATGAGTCAACGGGTTCATCCTGTGGTTCACATCACGCTTTCATTATTTCTTCTGAGAATTCTGTTTGAATGTAGACCGTTTTCTGCTGATGCGGTTTCCAGTAGCGAAGAGGCAAAGCAGAAATATTTTCGTTGTGTTAACAGTGTAGAATATAGTACATATGAAACATCAATCATGCCTCTTCACCCTATCCGTCTCGCCTTTCCATTCAGTCATGCTGATACTCACAGCAGAGCTCGTGAACCCGGTTGGAAGCCTGGTACCTCGCGCATACTCATTGCGGACTGCCTGCCCAATTGCCCTCAGGTCGTCTTGAAACAGAGCGATCTGAGCGGCCATTGCGTTTTCCTGTAGGCGTACGGCATCTTGCATCCCAGGGATGGGCACGACGTCGGGATACGCAGCGAGGATCCATGAGAGCGCGATTTGAGTAGACGTTGCACTGTATTTCACAGCCAGGGATTCGAAGTTTCGGACGAGTTTGAGATTCGCCGCGAAATTAGCTTCGTCGAAGCGTGGCATGAACAAACAAACATCGGTAGCTTCGAAATCTGCGCGAGATTGGTAGCTAATGAGTAGTAAGCGGTATGTAGATTCGGGAATGGAATACGGAGAATACTGACCGCCCCGAGATCATCCCTAGGTGTGACGGAGAGCAGTCGGCTATCAGTCGGCGGCTAGTTCCGGCACAAGGTTCAACGGTTGAGATTTGGCGGGAGGTAGAATCGAACGGAAATAAGTGGCGTAACAGTACGATTGACCCAAAGAACTAGCTACAACATCATGGGTTTATATACTAGAGTGGTTAGGGGTCATATCAAGGTACAAGAAATGTAATGGAGTCGGTAAAACAGCGGATCGTCGGTCCACTGAATAAGATAATACAGTAGAGGAAAGGGGAAGTGGATAGGATTAGGAATAAGGAATAAGCGCGGGAGCGCACCGTTACACTAGGCCAGGACATCGAATTAGAAAAAAAGCGACAATTGAAGAAAACATATAAGAAATCGTGTACCACGCCCGAGAGGGGAGTACAGGATGATGCCAACCCCGATCTCACGCGCCTGTGCCACAAATCCAGAGGTCTCTACTTCGAGCTCGAATGGGCTGAACTCGACCTGGACCACAACGAGCTTCTCCCCCACACCAGGAACGGCTTTGGCATCACGTAGCACGTCAATGCCACAGTCGCTGAGTCCCAAGTATCCTATCTCCCCGGTCTCGGTGAAAGGCCGTAGAGGTCTCCATGACCACTAAGAAAAATGAGGAATGAGTCCGAAATGATGACTTGTGAACATATTCTTACGTTCGATCGGAACATCAGGGTCAACGCGATGCTGAAAGTATAAGTCGATGTGACTTTTGTGGGGCTTCACCTCACCCGCGTCGTCTGGGTTAGGATCTAGGAGAGCCAGTGAGGTCTGAAGCTGTTTCTCGATGTAACTCGGTTGACTGTTTGGCCGCCAAATGTTCTCCGCATTTTCCGTGGGATCTTTTGCGCCGAACTTGGTCGAGAGAAAGATCTCCCCACGTCTGCCGGTAGTTTTGAACCATTTCCCGATGATCGCTTCGCCTGCAACGTTGTTGGACTCCTGATTCAGAGCATAGAGGTTCTCAATACGTACTGGCTCCGTAGACGTCTGCTGTATCCCAAAATGTGATCCCACTGTCTGCGGCATGGCTCAGCATTCCGAGAACAGAGTCTTCATCCGCACTGCCATAGAAGGCGCCGCCCAAGCCTAAGATCAAAATTTCAGAGCGCTGCCCGTGGAGCGACTTCACGGACCCATTGTTCCGACACCTATGGCGCTGACCATGGGGACATTGCGACCGAGCTGGCGAGTAGGGTAGAGAGGCGACATTTTGAATAAGTAACACCACCAGTGAAGTCTCTCTACATATGTACACGGGTTATCAAGTTTGAGGCTTCACGGGGCACAGGAATCGGTATCTCAGTCGTGGATCTTGCTGAGGAGACCAAGAATGTACGGTGGGCCGAGGGAGACGCGATAGTGGTTTGCGAGCGTGTTTACTGGATGGATTCGATCAGAACACAGGCAACTTTGAAACAAGGGAAGCCCTAGCAATGGAATAGTACCAACCGAGAAAATAGAAGTTCAAGCCGGGATCGCACCCAGTCGTCAGTGGTGGGTCAACCGAGGAACCCAGATGAGCCGTCCCTCAAGCATTTTGGCAATACTGTAGTACCAGTGTCAGCACGAAATGTTACAGTCCAGCGAGGTCCAGTGCCAAAGGGAAGCGTAGATGGAAAGGAGACGTAAGCGCGTGAGCCTTCAAAGTTCAAGCTTCAAGCTTCAAAGGAGCCAGGTTCGCAGAAGGATTGTTTGGTTCCCGTTTGGTGTCGGCCCGCGAATCAGTGACCCGGTCTGATAGGTTGCTATATTAGGTGGACCCGGACCTTGACCGAGTGCGTAGACTACAAATGATCTACCAACTCTCCTTGATGTCAACATCGGTTGGTTCACAGAATGTCGTCGACCAATGACCCCCCAAAGCCGATCCAGATCACCCACGTCATCCACCCCGACAACAAGGCACACTTCAAAGCGCTCGCGACATCGAAAAAAGACATTCGCACCACGCGGAGCACCATACATACCATTTGCTCGAAGTGCCTCAAGAGCGATGAGGAGCCGGGGCTGGCGCTGCGCCGATGCGGGAAGGTGTGTGTGATGTACATATGTGAAGTTTCTAGCGGCTCATATGGGTCTCCTGCGCAGTGTAAAGGTGTTTGGTACTGTTCTAAGGAGGTATTTATGGCTGGTCGGGTTGAGCGGACTCGCTTCCTCATCTGCATATGATCCTAGTGCCAGATAAAACACTGGTACGTCACAATACAATACAGCGCTCAATTGCATTACAGGGCCTAGCCTATTTTCCTGCACATAGGCCGCACCACAAGAAGTCGTGCAACATAGTCGATGGTTCCGGCATCCTCAAGCTCGTGAACAATCTCAACTCGAACCCTCTCTTCAACCAATACCTCCAAGCTTGCTTCATCCTCGATTTCGACCTCCTCCGCCACCCACAGCTCGACAAGCCCTTCATGGCCCGCATCGACATTGGGATCGAGCCGGCGAACACAACCGACTTGTTCAATATCTTCCTCGGCCAGCCGCTCAGCGAGGAGAAGATTAAAGGCATGGTGCAGGTGAACGCGTTCACGCCCGCCACGCCCGCCCAGATGGCGGAGCTCACCCAAACGCAAGGAGATTTGGCGCACGGCCAGAGAGAGCCTAAACAAGGGGGGATTCCCGGGCGATTCCATGGGACTCATGGAGTTCGCCAACGGGGAGAGCGAGATGACGATTACGGTCGAGGTGCATATCCAGAGGGCAGCTATGCAGCTGGTGGAGCTGGGGGCGTCGACGCCGTTCGAAATGACGTCCGCAATTACGGGGGAGGTTACGAAACTGCCGTTTACTGTCGAGACGTGCATGGAGTGCGTCAATCTTTCTCTTTTCTCTTTTTTGTGTAGTTGAACGCTCATCCTCGCAGGTTCATGAACACACACATCCGAGCCGACAAGAAGAACCAGCTGCTTCTGCGCACCGAGATGCGACCCACCGATATCCAAATCATCCGGGACGCGGGCATGGGTTCGGAGGATTCGGATAGGGTCCCCGTGCAGATACTGAAGGAAAAAATGGCGAGGGAGCAGATTTTCAGGCCGTTGATTGTCAACAACGGATCCTTGGAGCAGGTCTTACTGGTGTGACGACGATATCCATTCCTTGATTCTGAGGACGTGAAGTTTTGGATTTTCCTGATTGAGCGGGAGATGGGCAGCGGATGCAAGAAGTCGGGCGTATCACGCTAATTAGCTAACTACGAAACATGTACATGTACATCTTGTAAACTTTGTATGGCGAATGATTGAACGCTGGACTCGTACGACCTGAAATATCCGTAAAAAAGCAGGGGTTCAAAAGCTAATGGTATGCAGATGTTGGTGAAGCCACAGTGCATTATTCCTTCGTCCCTTGTCCCATGACTAGCCGAAGTCCAGCTATTCTTCTGTAGTCCCATCAGAAGCATCGCAGTGTTCTTCTTTCCACAGAGTCAAATCACATATATGCATTTGCTCCTTACTAGGCCTAGGCAAGCAAGATTCCACACTGTCGGAGGGAAACAGTGAAACAACTGCTCTGGTCTGTCCTCGACAAAAATATTTGAGGCCTGATTTTATGTTGACAGGCTAGACAGAATATCAGTGCAACTCCCCGAGTGTTAACTCACCACCAAATGTAATGCGAGAGGAATCAAGGGGTATTTATTTTGAATGATTCCTGTTTCTGAGCTCCGTGAATTTAGTTTCTAATTTTTTTTTGCACCGAGATTGGGGAGGGAAGACTTGATATGAGTATTTTGTCATGCGACCTGGCTTTCGGGCCTCCCGGCCCTACGATCCCTCAAACTCTCACGGGATTGGGATGGGAATGAAACAGAAACGTTGCCGGTGCTTGCAACAGTTCCAAAGCTATCGCATCTTGGTTCCTCTCCCTTACAGTAGTTCCCGTAACGTCAACAAGATGTTCCTTCGCTTTGGCACTGCGGAAATCACTGGCATTGATAGAAATCACAACTGATGGTAGTTTGGCTCGAGAAGCCGAGGGATGTGCTTCCAAATAGTTCCAAGGAAATTTGTGAATAAACAAAGCAGGAATACATCAACATTTGTTCAGAATGAAACAAAACAAACGAAGGAAGCTAATCCGAGGCCTTGCCAAGGCCAGCAGGAAGTCCAGCCAGTATTTCTTGATATAGATACGCAATTGGGCCGGGACCGAGGGATGCAGCGCCAGGAAAAGTTGAATGACAGGCTTTTGTAGATGCGCAGCAGCCGCCAGCAACGAAGGGATTGTCCGGGGAGCGAGACATTGAAGTGGGCAAGGTCAAGGACATCAAGTTGATCACCAGACAACGGAACAGATTATGCGGCGGAGCAAAAGCGAGGGAACCTGGGAGGGAGATGCACAAAAAGATGCCTTGACGGAAGAGCGGGGAATGTCTGGTGTTTAATACAGTCGAACTTGTCTTAACCCATACCCCTCATAACCCATAATCTGCTAAATACCATACATTTTTGGTGTCCACCTAGGTGGTTCTCAATTAAAACCCATAAATCTCTTATACTCCATAATCCACACAGTTTCCGGGCGCAAAACCCATAAATCACCCCTATCTTGTATTCATTATTGTGTATTGTTCTTTGCTTGCCACGAGCTTTTTGCCTTGCCGCTCACCATGGCACCTCATCCGTTGCTGGCCAGTCTCAAAAAAGGTCTTTCCAACCTCAAGGAGAATGTAAAAAAACGTCGAGATGCCCTTCTGGAACGGCTTAATAAGCAAGAGAAGATCGCACCCGCGGACGAAGCCTGGCTTGACAATGATGTGAATCAAGTGGATGCAGATGCCGTTATTGACAAGCTCGAGAATGCGTCCGATTACGAGCGTGGGCTCTCGCGCCTGGATTCCACAGAAGTTGGAGTCGTTGAAACCTTGAAAGGACTTGCTGGTGAAGTGGTACAGAAGGTTGCTGCAACCGTGTCGGGCAAGAGGAAAAGTGTGTCCATTGGCCAGCTCGTTTTGAAATTGACACTGACTCTCCTGGTAGGGCCGGAGGAGCGTAAAAAACCTGAGAGGGGAGCAAAGGCTCTGCCTGCACCTGTCTTCACCAAAAAGGAGAACACAACATTAGCTCAGTGCATCCAGATCTTGGATTGGCATCACAAGCAGGCGAAGCCGAGTCAAAAGAAGACGGCGGATCACTTTGACCGCCTTTACCCCAACTTACGCATCAAGCAGCCCCTGCTTTCCGACTGGTTAAAGACTGAGAAGAAGTGGCGGGATCAGTGGGAAGAGGCACAACCACGTGGCAGGTCCGGAGAGGCAAAGCGTGTGAAGCAGGTCGAACACCCGGAGGTGGATGACATGCTGGAACTTTGGATTGCCAAGGCGATGCACGATCGTGTTCATCTCAGTGGGGAGATCATTCATGAGAAATGGACACGCTTTGCTGATCTGGCCGGCATCCCCACAGACGAGAGACTTGCACTGAGTTCGGGCTGGCTGGATGTGCTCAAACGGTGTTGTGGATTGAAGGAGTTCAAGTGTCATGGCGAGGCGGATTCCGCCGATGCTGCTGATATTGAAGCTGACAGGAAGCACATTCAAGAGCTCATCTTTCATGAAGGCTATGAACTGCGCAACATTTTTAACATGGACGAGACAGGTCTTTTCTGGGCGTAAGAATTGTTTCTCTCCAATGATATGGCACTGATTTTTTTCGTGCAGTATGCCTCCTGATTGCAGTCTCATGGACTGACAGATGTCAGGTGTCAAAGGCGTCAAGAAACGAATCATGTACGCACTGACAACCAATGCTGATGGTTCCGAAGAGTTACCGCCATTCATTATCGGTAAAGCCGAGCGTCCATGTGCATTCAACAAGAAATATGGCTCCGAACTCGGCTTTTTGTATTGCAACAACACCAAAGCTTGGATGACCACCGTTCTCTATCGAGAGTGGCTGCATAACATCAACAACAACATGCGGCTGGCAAAACGGCACATTCTTCTCTTGCAGGACAACATCAAAGGTCACGATGCACCATCTGATCTTACCAACATCCGTGTGGAAAATTTTAGTCCTAATCTCACTGCCCACGTTCAGCCGATGGACACTGGAATTATCTGGTGCTTCAAGTCCCATTATCGCCGCTTTTTCATGCAGCGCGCTCTGGACCATCATGACGAGGAAATCACGCCAGGACAGATTTACGACATCAACCAGCTCGAGGCCATGCGGATCGCAGACATGGCTTGGAGCGCCGTTTCTTCCCAGACCATCGCCAACTGCTGGATAAAATCTGGCATCCTTCCGACAACTTCCACAGCTGCCGCCATCCTGTCGGACCTTGATTATGAAGCTGATTCACCCGAGACTGCCCTTTCAAAGGTTCTGGATGAGCTTCAGGCGCTCGGGGCTCTCCAGAAGGGGAATCAGCTTGATATTTCGGCACTCATTGACGTACCCGAGGAGCAGGTGATGGATCTGATGAAGATATTTTTGAGGCAGTACAAAAGATGCAGGCTGACCAGTAGAATAGGGAGATCAATGGTGGGGACGACAACCATGGGGATTCAGCTGGAGAACCGAAGCCGACCCGAAAAGAAGCCTTGCAGGCTGTGTCGACATTGCGCAAATACCTCGCAGATGTCGATGGAGCATTTGCCCGCAAGCTTGAACTGGGTCTGTCAACATTCAGACGTGAAACACAATTGGAGTGCTCCCGTGAACTTGTTTCGACTTCCATTACAGATTATTTCAGTGCTAAAGTTAGCTAGGAATATTTTTTGAATTTATTTGATTTTTCGAGCAATTTTTTTTCAACCTGTCGAAACCCATAGACCGTGATAACCCATACTTTGACCTGTCCACCAGGGGTATGGGTTAAGACAAGTTCGACTGTAGTGTCCAGCATATGTGGCCGCAAGTTGAACAGTGTAGTATACTATTTGAGGGCCCACCGTGACCATCATCTTGCCATCGCCGTGGAAATGATGTTCTGTCATGGTCGAACTTCTGGCACTTCAAGTGAAATGGTTACCTCGGGTGGTATTCGGCGGATGAGCTTGCGGATGAGTACACAATAGATTGATTGTAGAGCCTGCTGACCCTGGCACTCCGATCGTTGCTCTCAGAGCTTGCCACTGCTATGCCGTAGTGAGGAACAGGAAGAACAAAGGGCTGTGAATTTTGCCATCGTCTCTGCCAAAATCCAGAGAAGTATATCCCAATAGTGCATTACAATATTGTTCTTGAATCCCGATAGGTAGAGCTGCCAGTGATGAGGGAAAAAGTATTCAGAATCAGAGATGGCACTGCCACCTCTGCCATCATTTGATGATGTCAGCTTTCTCAGATGCTCTCAACCACTGGGACCTTGTTCTGAAGTTGGTCAAGCATCGTTATCCAGCAATTATCCGTTAATTTACACTGGACGCTGGCACTGACCCCACTCTGGGTTCCGTAGGGAGTACCATTTTCTTACGGCTGCCTGGCGACCCTTCAAGTTGCCTACAAACTTGAAGTGCAAATGTGAAGACCACGGAGGTCAGCCGATGGCAAAGATTCCAAGACTCGATTTGACCTCTGCCAATCCCGGGAATTACACAGCTACTAAAACTATCTCTTTGCATCATTCAAGGCCCCTCACCTTTTAAAATGTGTCCACAAAATCAACGTAATTGATCGTCTTTTCCTTAAAATCAGATACAAGATCTTCTCCCATCCATGGATCCTGTCCACACCGCACTCACTACCGCTTTACTCCTCTATATTGCCATTATTTTTTACCAGAGACATAGACACATCTCAATCCAGGATATTGCTGGACCCAAGTCCAGCTCCTTCCTCTTGGGTATCTATCCCGGTCCCTCATCACCTGCTAGCACTCATAATTTCTCAGGCCACCTGTATCAACTGTCCACAGAGCAGGCTGGAGTCCTTGACCTCAGTTGGAAGGCAGAGTATGGCAGTGTCATATGCATCAAAGGATGTCTCGGTGTATGTTTGCAGACATACACACAGCCTCTGCTACATGCTTACCTGCAGGAGGACAGGCTTCTAATATCCGATCCCAAACTACTCCACTACATTTTCAATGTCTCTAGGTATGATATCATCAAGCAGCTGGCCTGGTGTGAGTTGTCCAGAATGCTGACTGGCTGAGGGCTCATATGGGCTGAAGGTATCGCGTCTGACAGCAAAACACCTCAGAATCCATCAATACTTACGTTGAGGCTACAGGAGATACCCACAAAAGACAATGGAAAGTGGTTGGTCCCGCATTCAGAGCCCCAGAGATCAAGGCACTCGTACCGATCTTCAACAAGTGTGTTTCACAGGTGTTGTTCTACTCTCTTGCTCCTTTTGGGGAATAAGCATCTGTGTGTAAGATCACATCCCAGTTGATAGACATCATCATCAACAATGCAGATCAGTCCGTGATAATTGACTTGTTGCATTGGCTAGGACGAGGGACACTGGACACTGTCGGAATTGGTAATGATTCATTTTCGGTCATGAGGTACTTAAAATTTACAGTCATTCTTTGTGAATAGCCAGATTTGACTATGACTTCGGGGCCCTGAATGATGCTCACAATCCTTTGGCGCTAGTCTACTGCAATGTGTTGTACATGTGAATTTTTTTCTCAGCCTGGACTGCACTCACCATATCACTAGACAGCGCACACATGGGTTGCCCTCAAAAGGCAAAGTATTTTTCCAGGGCATCTCACATTATATACCACTTTTGGTGTTGGAGTTTGTTGCTGATTATGGGTGGTCCAGCGCTGTTGTTCATGCTCGGAAAGTCACCGGTATCGCGAACAAGGTCACAAAGAATTTGGTGGACCAAAAAATTACAGCACTTGACTCGGGGAAGGGGAATGTGATAGCATGAGCCTGCTAGGTTGGGCTCGCTCTGATCTGTGACAGCATCTCTGAGCTTACTTATATCCTGCAGTTGAAGTGAATTCCAGCTCAGATTCAAAGCTGCATCTGAGCCACGACGAAATATATTCTCAGATGAGGTGCACTCCATTATTTTTCCGCCCGTATGTACTAAATGTATTACAGGACAAATTTGCTTGCAGGGCACGAAACCACGAGCAATACGCTCAGCTGGGCTTTCCTGGAGCTTGCACAGAATCCATCAGTTCAATGCTGTCTGCGACAGGAAATCCGAGTTTGATGGACCAACCTGATCACCTATGGGGGCTCTGAACTCGATGCATCTGATTATGGTGATATGCCTTATGTTGTTGCTCTCTCGAAGGTATCCTTCCTCTTGGTCGGTGGATATTTTTGCAGAGTTCAACTGATTCAGGAGAACCTCTGAATGCATCCCATAGCGCATCACATTCACCAGGAGACATCCAAAGACGATTCATTCCCTCTACAAGAACCTGTGTTGATGCTCTCTGGCAAGCGCATCACTGAAGTGGCAGTTCCGAAGGGTCTGAAGTTTACTGCATCTGTAATCACATACAACCAGTGAGGGAATTATGTGTTTCTCATCCACTGTCTTCTGATACTACTGCCATGCCTTTGGAGATACGAGCATTTGGGGCGACGATGCCGAGGTCTTCAATCCCGATCAATGGCTCCAAAATACTGTTCCACAGGTGCCGACTACAGGGGTATACGCCAATCTGTAAGTTCTCTTTTTCGGCACCAGTTGAGTCATGAACTCAATTCTCAGACTCATGTTTGGGGGTGGTGTGTGCTCATGCATCAGTTGGCGGTTTGCGCAAGTCTTCCCTTTCCCCCCCATTGTCTGGGTGTCTGATTGAATAGCAGTGTTGCTGGGATGCAAGCATTTCTGGTAGAACTGGTAGAAAACTTCGAGTTCTCTATGACAGATTGCACTGAAAGAGTGTGCAAAGATATCTGTCTTGTAGTGGTCCCCATTATTGCAGGAGAAGTCGAGAAAGGGACACAACTCCCGTTGCGAGTGACTCTCATACACAGTGAATGAGAATTGCGTGTTTATGTGACTTCGAAAATCATCTTTTTTTTATCTCGAAAATAATAAGGAAAGACAGGCTGGGGTTTCGGGCCTAGACCGATCACATCAGTTGATACAATAACAGTCATCTTTGGGACCATGTTACCTTGCTTGTCAAGGTCTCTCCTAAGACTCCAACCATTTCCGTTCGCAAACGGTTTCGAACAGTTAAAACCGTTTTTATTTCTGTTTCATTTGTCGGGCTGGACAAACAGTTTCTGAAATGGTTTGGAAACAGTTTTTGTCACTCAACTTTTAAACGGTGCTTTGGGACATTTCTGGATGCATTTTGAAGCTATTTCTTGTCTGCCTGGCACCTAAAGATAGTGAAACCACCAGTTTTCAAAGTAAGACTTCTCTGGTGGGCAATATATTCCTCCCCAGGCCCTCATACGGGTTCCAAACGACCACCCCTGAAAATAGCCCGCCATTAATCGAGATATTGACCGACAGACACTCCGGTCCAGCGATGAATGGCGGTTCCCCAGAGACCTGGGATATGTACGTGAAGTTTGTACTTCATCTCATTCAAATTTTGTGGTTTATTTTGGGCCCTCCCATGCCCAGATCTGAGGTCCCCAAAAAGTACCGTTCGGAAACCGTTTGCAACCATTTCTATACCGTTTCCGTTTGGTTTTCCCAGATTGGCGAACAGAAACGGAACGGTTGGAGCCTAGGCTCGTGACCAACCGCGTTCGCCAAGCACGTGGCTGCGCTTATCACGGTTGGCGAAGTGGCTGGGATATCGTGCTGCGATTTTGGCTGATGCCGCCAAACGAGGTTTTGGACTTTGTATTTTCGACCTCCCGTACCTTCAGAAAAAGTGTAAAAAGTTGTATAGTCAAAGATGGACAGTTTTCAATTCTGAGTTGAATGAGACCAACTTGTTTCGGATTTTGCCCAAAAATAAGTGGTGCTCCATCAATTCAAAATGAAAAATGAAGTAACTTTCTCTATGTAACTTGGGCCTAGAGCTCCTTCATTCTGAAAGTACGGGAGGGCAGGGGAAGGGCTGAAATTCCCAAGTCCGAAATCACGATTGGCGCCATCTGCCAAAATCATGACATGATGTTCCAGTCGTTTCACAGCACTGATCTTCTTGCCCTCGTGATCAGTGCTGGAAACGAACTGGTCGCGAGTCTATTGGAGCCTTAGTCTCTCCACCCTTCCGAGGCACGTGCTTGACAGCACACGACTCCGGCAGTCAAAGGGGTCAAGTCAATGTCAGTGTTTTTGAACTGTTTTTGACCCTTTTTGACTAACCCTGGACCGTCAACGGTCTCCGGCAATGCCTGAGCGTCAGTCGATCAAGCATTCGAGGGTCGAAAGCACCGCCACTTCCTTCGGTCCGACCGGGTCAATAGGCCGTGGGGACTTATTGTTGTGACCCGTCACTGATTGACAGGTTATCATTGACAATATTAATATTGTCATTGACTGACCCTGACTTTCATTGACTGACCCTGCACACGAGCAGTGCGCTTTGAGCACGCCAGCCAAGCCAGCGATAAATATATTGCATACAATACATTAGCGCTAGCCCTCAAGCAAGGTATTTCCCGACGAAGTCGGGCCTTCTAGTCCCAAAAGGACTTTAAGGACCCCACCCCCTATGTATAGCAATCACTGCCACACTCGGCTCACATCGCCGATCATCTCGTTTGCTTTGGCGGTCAAACCGTCTGTTCATGTCCGTTTCAGCCTCCCAGGATCCCATCCCTTGAGAGATCCTCCCAATTCAACATCCATCTTCTTCGAGCCGTCGTGTGTCTAGAACAATGAGTTCGGACACTTAGCGTGGTCTAGGCTCTCAAGTTTGACTCGGGATTAGGCGAAGCTCCTCATGTCAGTGAAGCTTCGTTCGCTATCGCTGACATCCACTGATACTGGCTTTTTCTTCTTCCAGGAGTATTACTTTCATGGAAACAGCGCTAGCTTTATTCCCTCTTTCCCACAAATTTGAGCCTGGCGCGTGGAGTATCCCGCTAGCCCGCTGCAGTCACTGCACACTTCAATGGTCGCGACGTCCATTCTCTTTCTCACCTACCCATATCTGTTTATCCAATCCCAGTCGGAGGCTATCGGCCCCCTGAAATCACATACCGCGCGTGTGCTCCGTCCCGTGCTGCCGGTCATATAACACGCATCTGTGCATCCTTACCCACACCCCTCTCCTCTCATGGCCCACGTCCTCGACATCGAGTTTGTGCGATCGCAATTCCCCGCGCTCAAGTCCGGGTTCATCTTCGCAGACAACGCGGGCGGGAGCCAGATCACACAATCGGCGATCGATCGCATCGTCGACTACCTCACGCACACGAACGTACAGCTCGGCGCGGACTACAGCGTCTCGACCGTGGCTACGCAGCGCGTGGAGAGCGCGGTGGAGGAGGCGAGGAAGCTGTTTGGCGCGGAGAGCAAGGACGAGATCGTGTTTGGCCCGAGCTCGACAGCGAATATGGAGAACCTCGCGCGGGGGCTGGAGGGGAGCATCGAGGAGGGCGACGAGTTCATTATTACGGGAGAGCATGAAGGTGCGATGAGTGCGTTTCACAGGCGGCGCATGCTGATGCATGATGGTGGCCTCATTTAGCAAATTGTGGCCCATGGAAGAAGCTGGCCACGCGCCGCGGCGCCGTGATCAAGTACTGGCACTCCACGCCGACGAAGCCGAACAACCCGTATTCCCTGAGCCTCAAGGTCGAGGAGCTGCTGCCGCTGATCTCGGCGAAGACGCGTATTGTGGCGTTCACCGCGACCTCCAACCTGCTCGGGTCGGTCGTCCCCGTGGCGAAGGTCGCAAAGGCCGTGCGAGCAGAGGCTGCCGCCAAGGGCGCGAAGAAGGTCGAGATCTCCATTGACTGCGTCGCGTACGCGCCTCATCGCCGGATGGACGTCAAGGCGTGGGACATCGTGAGCGCATAGGTCTCAGCGTACCTCCGTAGCTGATCGCGCCCGCCGCAGGACTTTTGTGTCTTCTCCTTTTACAAGGTTGGCCCTCTCTTTTCCCTGTATTCCCGCTGAACACCCCTTAGGTGTACGGCCCGCACATCTCCGCGCTGTACGTGCGCGCGCCCGCGCTCGCCGTCTCCGTGTCCTCGATTGTGCACCACTTCCTGCGCGCGGAGCACGCGTACAAGCTGCAGCCCGGTGGGCCCGGGTACGAGGCGGTCTACGGCACGACGGCCGTCCTCCCGTACCTGCTCTCGCTGACACCCGCAGGCGACCTCGACGCGACCTTCGCCGCGATCGCCGCGCACGAGACCACACTCGTGACAAAGTTGCTGGCCTATGTGACTGCGCCCGAGCAGGCCGCGCGCGGGCTGCGCGTCGTTGGCGTGGAGGAGCCGGGGGCAGACCGCGTGCCGACCGTGTCGTTCGTTGTTGTGGGCGACCGCCCGATGCGGAGCAAGGATGTGGTGAAGGTGTTTGATCAGCGGGGTGGGGTGCGTATTCCTTTGTGCTCGGGTTCGCCGTGAGGCTTATGAAAGCGTGTAGATTGGTATACGGTATGGGCACTTTTACGCGTACACGCTCTCGGGCCAGCTGCCGCCGCCAGTGGACAGGGAGGAGGGTGTGGTGCGAGTGTCGCTGGTGCACTATAATACTCTCGAGGAAGTGGATGAGATCATCAAGGTGTTCAAGGAGATTTTTGCGTGAGGCTGGATTCAAGAGAACGACAAAAATGTATTGTACCGTTGATTGTGAGCGTACCTGGTTTGCCGTCACCTGTGCAGCTCGCCGAGAGGTCACCAGAATTTGACGTACTACTTAGCAAGATATTTAGGTACAGTTGCTGGGGTAGGGCAGCGTTCCCCCATCAAATTTCATCAAAAATCTGCCCCGGATCATTCCGACCGGTCCGGCGGACCGCCGCTGCCCGCCAGCGTCAGCGAACGACTGCCCTATAACGTCGGAAACGAGACTATTGTCAACCGCACCATCCCGAGTTCTTCCATGTTCCGAGTCCTCCCGAGGCACGTGCTTGATAGGATTTGAAATTTCGATGTACCGAAATTTCGCCAAGTCAAAACAACTGTACGCCGGCAACTCCCGACCGTAGTACCAGTCGCTTCGCCATCACCTTTTGATCGACTGTCATCAAACTTCAAGTGCTGGCGTCGCCTGTCTCGGTAACCCAGACGTACTGCAACTTAACCTTCTATTGACCTCCATACAGCCAGAAAAAATTGCTCAAATACTAAGCTGCATTGTATATCTGAGATGGAATACTTTAGGGAAGGTTTTGAGAGTGCTGGAACATACAAGAGACAATGCTGACCCAAGTGTGACATGGGAGTGTGACTCGATGGGGGTGTTTGTATGCCAAATGCCAGGACCCCTGATAGTTCCGCCAAAGGCCTGTTCCCCATGGAGGTCAGTTTGTTGGGACTGGAAATCACCGATTCGAGGTGATTTTGTCGGGATTTGCACAGGCCTAGCGCCTAAAATAGGCCAAAAATCCGTCAACATCCTTCAAAGTCGTCAAAAATTTCTTCCCATATCGCCAATTCGCGAAAATTTTCCTCCGCTCGGGCGATTTTGCCGGGTGGAACAGGCCTGCGCGCAATTTTGGGCCAAAATGTCGGGATTTGACACAGGCTAAACCCAAAAAATTTGCCCAATTTGTCGGGATTGGGATCAGGCATTTCGCACTATTATCAGGGGTCCTCAAATGCCCTAGATGTTCTGGAGTGACCTGGATCCATCTTTTTCTTATCATTTATTCAAACTCCGCTGGATCACAGCGAACGTCTGGGTTACCGAGACAGGGCGTCGCTGGTTCAAGTCTAATGCGTAACGGAAGAAACTTAGCCGAACGCTCTGGTCGCAATTAGCGTCCGCCGATCGCCCGACCCCAGATCCACATGTGCAGACTCTGCTCGGAGACGCTTAGGGGCTCCTGAGCACAGGTGGGATCACACAGGGGAAATGTGGTATGGTGGGTAGCCTTAAAAAGCCGCTCGTATCCTTAGCTTCCCTCACTCACACCTTCCCCTCCTTTGCATAATGGCTCTCGACACTGTCATTGGGTGAGTCGTCTTCATATCTGCTGGAAATGTATTCTCATATGCCCAATCTCAATCCAGTGCTTTGCTGATTGGAACCTGGGTCAATTCTGTGTGTACTTTCTCTTCATCCTCGCAGAGCTCCGTACTTATATTGATAATGATCACAGATGCTTCTGAGCATCGAGATGGAGCAGGCGATCTACTATTACACTAATTTCCCCAACGACAACTGGATGCTGAAGGTGTGTCTTCCATCCACCATCGAATTTACTCTCATTGATCCTGTTGCGCCTCAGTGTCTAGTCACCACAGCACTCACGGTGGACGCTGTTTCTGCCCTTTGCAACTACGCCTCTGTCTATCTCGTGCGGGCCTCTCTCTCCTTTCCGCCAGCCGTCGTTGACCATATTATTCTTCAGTATTGCATCACCCACTGGGGTGCGTATCATCTATCATCTCATACGCCCAGTCAACTCATATATCATTTCTTTTAAAGGTGAACCCACGTACCTGCAAAATCAGTATTGGGTATATCCCATACTTTCCCCAGCGAACTTATCTTACTCAACCCCCCCCCCCCCCCCCAGCCTGTCCCTCTCTACCTCTTCGCCACCGGCCTCGTCGCCTCTCTAGTCCAAAGCTTCTTGGCCGTCAGATACTGGAACTTGTGAGTGCCTCTTTCCCTTTTCTCATTAACATCTCGCTCTTTAATCTAATCAACCGCCATCAGGACCAAAAACAAACTCGTCACCCCCATCCTCTTCCTCTTAATCCTCAGCGCCGTGCGTACTTATATCCTCATTCATTCCTTCCATCCATCTTCCACACCTCCTAATCAACCATGCACCCAGATCGGCGGGGCATTCTCATCAGCAGTCACTATCGCCACCTTCCCCACCTACGCCGAGCGCTCGAAGGTCCGCATTCCCGGGACGTGCGTACCACCCGCCCACCACCATCTCCTCCTTCTCCGTACGTGAAATTGCTGCTTGCTGACACAAAGGAAATGCAGGATATTCCTGGTCTCCGAGGCCGTAACGGATCTCTGCATCGCACTCGCTCTCATCTTCGAGTTCCGGCGGATCAAGACAAACTTCGAAGAAACTAAGAGGTCAGTACTAGTTCTCAGATTATTAGCATCGAAAGACGCTAATGAGGCTGGCAGCCTACTCAACCGACTGGTAGTGCAAACCCTGCAGACCGGCACTGCGGGCGCGACTCTCGCCCTCGCTGCTGTGATAGCGTACGTACACCCCCTCCCCCAATCCTGCCATGCGCCCAACTCACTCAATTTTACTATACATAGATTCCTAATCGACAACGAAACCAACGTCCCCACCGGGTTCGCCTATTGCCTAGGTCACATCTACTGCCTGACCATGGTACGTATGCCTTCTCCCATATCTACCCATCGCGTTTGTGTTGCATATCTCATGGATATCCATATATATGTAGCTTTCCAATCTGAACTTCCGCACATCGAGCAAGGCCAACTCGAGCAAAGGCACGTCGTCTGGCGGTGTTTCTGGGAGTCGTGCGAATCGAGGTCCGACGCAGACGATGGACGATTATGGCGGGATCCGTGATACTCAACTTTATGCCGCATCTACGAAATCTGACGCTCGCTACAGACGTGTACAAAACCGCCGTGGTTCGTCTCACTCCCCTCTTCATTCCCTCTACAAAAAAATCCGTTCTGATATCTTTTTTTCCCAGGTCCACATCGACCGCCCGAAGTCGTCCCGGCCCGATTTCAGTGCCCCTTGCCTTGTCAGTCCATTCTTCCCGTAAAATCTGTTCTGACGAGCCTTTCACAGTCCGCAGAAAACCCTGTCGACCAAAACTCCGCCGTTGAGATCGAGATGCAGGTGAACGATGGGGAGTCATATCATTCGAAAAACCCGGATTTGTTTTCTGTATGATGTAGGGGAGGGGATGTATCGCACTCCTCTTTTGGATGTAAGTTGAACTGCTGGTTAATAATCAAAATACTCTACATCTGGATATGAATATTTCGTGAATAGCGAGTACAAGGATTATCGCTTACATTCCACATCATCCAAACAAGTTTTACGTTCAACTCGTACATCATCTGCAAACAAAGTACTGTGCCATTTCAATCAATTCGACAGGGGGGGTGACGCGTGACACCCCAGATTTCATGATTTCGCTGCAGATGCGACAGGTTTCTGGTTGGATTTCCGTCCTGAAATAGGCTACGTGGGACACATCGCGCCAAAATTTTTGGCCTAGCTCCCATTTTTTGTCCAGACACGGACCTAGCATTTCCAGTCAAAACTGCAATTTCTTGTGGGTTGCCGCGGCTCGTGGCTCGGCTCGGCTTTTGATGGCTTCGGAAGCTATCACCGATTAAGCCGAGCCAAGCCATTTATAAACGGCTGGTTCTCACGGCTTTCGGCTTGGGTTCGGCTGAGGCCATGAGAAGCCACGACTGAGCCGAACCCAAGTATGCCTTGCTGGCTTCCCCGACCTCTCTGCCGCTCCGCTGCGCCATCCCGCACATCACAGAACATGCCTCAAGCTCCCCTGACGTCGTAGACTCTCGGCTGCCGCGCCATCGACACCATCGACGCCATCAACGACCCAGGATCGGCGCTCAGTTTTGATTCTCACCACCTACAACGAACACGCAGTATCTTAGAGATCGACTTGTTGGTGCATCCACGTCCATTGAGGCTCAGCCACAAACCGAGAACATGTGAGGGAAATTGCCGAGTCTATTCATTCATGGCCGCATTCCGCACTCTATTGGGTTTTGTCCATCACTGACACGCTGATTATGCCCAGGCTCACCACCGCATTCTTGCACCCATGCACCGCGCTACCTCAGCGCTCTCAACGACCTCACCCTATCCACCGCACGGCGGCCGAAGCGCATCCCTCGGTGGTCTCCTCTACGCCCGGCGTACCTCGTTCCCCGGCGCCGACCACCTGCAACTCTTCCACCCCGTGACGTGCAGTCGCCCGCGCTCTCATCGCACCACCTGTACCACTCCCCTGACACGGGCTTCGCGGGCAGCACGTGCATGAGCCCCAGCACGCCCCCGTCGCACCAGCCCGCGGCATGTACGGGCCCGAGCAGGGCGGCGCGTACAGCGTGCCGCTCAGCGGGGCATGTCCGGCGCGGGGAACCCATTCTCGCCGCCGACGGGGTACCTCCACAGCGTGCGAGGAGGGCAGCCACCAGCAGTACTTTGATGGTGCGCATAGCGGCAGCGGCGATGGCAACGGCGACGGGGGCGGTGGGGAGAACAAGAACGGCAACAGCAATGAGCGATTCGGCGCCGGGAAGCGGTACGGGACGCCACAGCAGTGAGGCTGGGACCCCGTCGCCCGCATTCGGCGCGGCAACCATTATCGGTGTGGGCTCCTTGTTCTCATCGGCGCTATGGCAACATTATCCCGCTCGGTTGGGGATCGTGGAACTCCTACACACCCACACAATGTTACTTGCACTCTCCGTACTCTGCGCACACCGTATTTGTATTGCCAATGAATCAAATTCTTTCAAAAATGAGAATGTGCGACACCGTTTAAATTACTTGCAGAATAAGATAAATTCTGCGCCAACATTAGTAAAAAGGTACAGAAAAAAGCTACAAGATTATTGCTGTTTGCAAAATAGTTGGCCACATTAGGGATCTTCAAACCTCAGATTTCGACCTCATTTCGACTTCATTTCGATTTCTCATTTCGAGCCAGTGTGACACGGCAACTTCCGAAATTCTCATTTCGCAATCACGATCAGAGTTGAAATTTCATTTCGGAAGGCTTTTTTCCCCCGCTCATCATATGTTGGGTGCCGCCCGCTGCATCCCGCCCATCGTTCGCCACATTGAGCTCGTGCATTCTGCCTCCTAGACCAATCAGTGTGGAGCACTTTGAGCCATCCACTATGTCTATTACTCAGTAGACATGCCCTGTGGTTAGTTTGGTTGTAACCATTTTACCCGTGCCAAATTTTGAAGGGCGGGAATGGCGGCGGGAAGAGGCGCGCAGCGAGCGCATGGCATCGGACGTTTGGCCGAACAGAGCTGCCAACATCAAAACATCAGTTTCAGAATAGTCACATCAGGTCACAGTAGACAAGGCCGAAATGAAAATCGAAATGGAGTCGAAATGAGGTCGAAATCTGAGGTTTGAAGATCCCTATTGCCTTTTTGAGAAAACTAATGGTTTTGAGTCGTAAAACGTGTTTGGACTGTATCTCACTCAATTCGGGCACTTTCTATACAAATGAAAACATTTTCGAGCACCACGAGTCTATCCTTGTCGTCTGAGCACAAGAACGCTATGATTTAGGCAACACGTCAGAAAGTTATGCAAAATATCGTATTTTTGAGCAGACTGAATACTACGCAACAACAGGGACACGTATCGACAAACGGGAAAGACAAAGACCATTGATTAGGTCTCCCCCAAGCCTCTACGTTGAGATTTTCGTCCTCGGGGCCTCTGCCGCCGTCGCTGTCGTCGTCCAAAGTCAGGTCACGCACTGACGTGTCCTGTCACTTGCGTGACCCTACCTTCAATGGCCTCGGCGACGACGTTGATGAGCTTTTTTTCCAAAAGCTTTGTCGTCGACCCCTTGGAAGGACCTCTGAGAATCACAGATATGTGATTCAAGCAATATATAAGGATGTTACAAAAGATAGTGAATTTTTGACAAATCCTTGCACTGCTAGCCAACGCGAGCAGGTATAAGCAAGGCGAAAGGACAAGTGCCTTAGATAAGGTCCTTCAAAGGGGTCTACTGCGAGATTTTGGAAAACAAGCTCGCCAACGTCGTCGCCGACGCCATCGAAGGTAGGGTCACGCAAGTGACAGGACACGTCAATGCGTGACCTGACTTTGGACGACGACAGCGACGGCGGCAGAGGCCCCGAGGACGAAAATCTCAACGTACAGGCTTGGGGGAGACCTAATCAATGGTCCTTGTCTTTCCCGTTTGTCGATACGTGTCCCTGTTGTTGCGTAGTATTCAGTCTGCTCAAAAATACGATATTTGCATAACTTTCTGACATGTTGCCTAAATCGTGGCATTCTTGTGCTCAGACGACGAGAATAGGCTCGTGATGCTCGAAAATGTTTTCATTTGTATATAAAGTGCCCGAATTGAGTGAGATACAGCCCAAACACGTTTTACGACTGAAAACCATTAGTTTTCTCAAAAAGGCAATGTGGCCAACTATTTTGCAAACAGCAATAATGCTCGTCCGAGTCGTATCCCATGTCAAATAAAGACTGAATAAAAGAGCTAAACCCCGTCACGTCCTCGGGTACCATGTCCTTCTCAGCCATCTCCGACTCCAATTGCCCAATTTCCTCCTCTCTCGACGTCCCGGCTGTAAAATTGAGTGCGCGGCCTTTCTTAACCGAAAATTTGAGCATTTGGAGCGCTTCCATCAAATCAGGCGCCGTCCGATTGCGCCTGGCGGTGTCGGTCTCGGCACTAGAGGAGAAGACGCGCTCGCAGGGGACAGCAGACCCTTGGATGGGCAAAATGTCGAGGGCAAGGGCGAATACAGTGGGGTGTCGAAGCTGACTCTCCTCAGGGGTACAAGTCAATTTCAACTCAGAGGAGAGGTGAAAGGGAAGATAACATACCTCCCAGTAGCGTACTGACCTGAGGGTGTGAAAGGGCTCCAGAAAATACGACTGGACCTTGTCTTTCAAGCTCTGGCTATGTGTCGGGCGTTCCGGTGTATCCATGCCGAGGATTTCGTCCGCCCAATTGGACCGCGAAGGCCAAGCAGGGGTGTTGGTGAGGTTGGTTCGGTAGCGACGAAGCTGGGAAAATATATGAGGTAGTGACTCCAATAGGGTGTTTCATAATTAGAATTTTGACCCCAACTTGTGCCACAACTCGGACCCCAACTTGAGGCCAAGTTGGGGCACCAAATAGTTCAGAAAACGAAGTTGGGCTTGATTCCATTATTAACAGTCTAAACACAGGTACCTCATGCCTTTCACCAGAGGCTCTCCGCTGAAAAGACCCCAACTCTCGGAGACGCACTCCCCGCATTTGAGGCTATGATCAAGGCATGGGAAAAGCAGCAAGTCAGCCATCCAGTGTCGCAGAACGGAGTTCGGGGCTGGTAGACAGAATAATGGGTCGGAAGTCCGGAGAATGGGGTACAAGGACAAAGCAGAAAATGGGGAAATGGTCCCGAGAATGTTGTATAGGCGTCAAAGAGAAATCTAGTCGGGATAGGGGGAAATTCCGTGTGGGCGTAGAGTGCAGGTGCAGGACAGAAAGACTCGGTGAGGGTGATAAACTGGGGCTCAGGTGGAAAGTCTTCACTGGCAACGTGCTGAGCACTCTGGTCACTGGTCGTGTCGTTGATCGTGGTTCTTGGGAGAAAAGGGAGATATGTTTGGCTATATGTACGTACGAAACAAATAAACGGTCCGATAACCGATATATCGTAAGGTACATAAGGAGGTATGGAAAGGGGGACTTTCCACGAGCGGGTCATCCTCCCCTTCCACACCGGAGACTGCGCACATAGTCCAGGAAGGAATTGACAAACTGGAATCTTATTGGGAATGGGTCCAGGACGTGCTGGCCTATATCCTGTCGATGCGTGAGTTTAACATCCTATTTTCATTGCTGTCTAATTGCTCATTAGGGTGTTTCATAATTAGAATTTTGACCCTAACTTGTGCCACAACTCGGACCCCAACTTGAGGTCAAGTTGGGGCACCAAATAGTTCGGAAAACGAAGTTGGATGTCAAATCGTGCCTATACCCACGATCTGACATCCAACTTCAACCCCAACTTGATGCCCCAACTTCGTGCCAGAGTGCAGGTGCTTCACAATTGAGTCCCCAACTTGAGCCCCAACTTTGGCTGAGTTGGGCTCAAGTTGTGGCTCAAGTTGGGGTTGAAATTTTAATTATGAATTTCATAAAATGAAGTCTGCCCGGTTCGAAGAGTACGTCCAACAAGACCACCGCCACAGGTCGGACCATGGTGAAGGCAGTTCTCACAGCCGGGTGTGTCACCGCAGTTCATCCCCATTGCCCAGCTCACGCCATTCACGTAAACACAAGAAGTCGGCAATATCCTCCTCGAGCAAGGATGAGGACGTTGGGAAGTTGAAGGGCAAGGTGAAGGGCGACATGTTCGACTAGGAGGAGCTTGATAAATATTGAATTTGAATTTGCGGTTTATGTAGCATTCTCTGTGTAGACTCTTGTTCTGGTCATCTCGAAAAATGCGAACAGTTTCTACCTTATTTTTCTGTTGGCGGAAATAGTTTCCTAGGTGCCTTGGGGGTCAAATCGCAATTCTGACAATCACGTGAATCTAGATCTCTCTTTCGACCCTTGATAAGACGCTGGTAGTGACGACTTGGTCCAAACGAGTCGCTACAATGACAGTGACGGTAAGGGATCTCATCCTCATCCTGCAGGTGTTCTTCCCCAGTGATCTATCCCTCCATAAAGTGCTATATGTTCTTGGAGTCGTAATCTCCCTTTATCCACTGCTCCAGCTGCATTTGGATCAGCAGTGACAACCACAACAACCCTCTCGAACTGCTAGGCTCAAAAGTATCCTGGTCCTTCTTACAGCTGCGTTTAAACAGGAAGACGGTGGTTCTTCACCCTAGGCATCTGGGATAGATTGTGGCAAGGAATATGCAGAAGATATCTGCCAGGATTTGGATGCACTTTATACGATGCTTGGCCTCAATCCAGATAACCTGAGGGCCATGTCTCCACTCTCCCCCTTCCCAACTCCTCGCACCGTTCTCTGCACATTGCACTTGTCCTGTGTCTTTTGTCCAGTGGCGGACCTGAACATTGTTGCTACCTTGTGGTGCCATGAAAAAGCCCAGATGGTCTGGCTCCTTGACCACACATTCCATTGGGTTCAGGTGGACCTACTGATAGCTCACTGCACCACATGTCGTGCGGATTACTATCCGGATCCCATAACATACAAGGATCAGCAACCACTGCCATCAGAGGTGGGAAATTACATCCTCGTACATTCGAATTTCGAAGCACAGAGTTTGGGCTGATCGTCAGATTGCTGTCTTTCAAGAAAGCGCACTGAACCGATTTCATGCTGGATGGTCCAACTTTGCAGATTGGTTGAACGACTCGACTGGCTCAGAGTGCAAACTGACCTACCGACAGTCACAGCAGCTCTTCATCGAACACTTTTCATGCCGACTTCTCCTCTTCCATGGAAAAGACACTGATTTCTCATGCGATGCTCATCCAAGTGCACATCTGCTTTCAGAGGTGGTACGGGCTGCCATTGGAGTCAATGGAGGTGTAATTCAAGCTGCCATGTCGCACGGGTGTGTTGACTGTACACATATCAAGTGCTATCATTTCGGATCTGGTCAATGAAGGAGCAGTTCTGGGAGGGGATCTCTACATGGCTGGAGTCCCTACTGCCTCAAACATCGACGGGGACACGGTGGGTAGATTTAAATCAGTAATTATGTGCCATGCTAATTTTGTTTCTCCCCGTAGCCTGCAGTTTTACCTGCCGACCTAGCTATAGCACAACTACCTTTGCCTCAACAGCAGGAAGCACCTGCCATGGGGATGCCTAGCGGATACATCTGCCTTGCAGTCATGGATGGTAAGACCATCAAACATCGAGTGCGTAGAGACTTTGGTTCTCTAGATTTCTCTAATGGAATGCTGCTGGCAGAAATGTGCATTGGACATGTGCGAAGTGCCATTGGTCAACTACAAGAACAGCCGCTTTTGCGAAGCGCACATCAACCTACGTGATGTTTGTGGTATTATTCCCTGCGGGCAACCTATTCAGCATCTGGGTGCCCTGACCTGTGATGTTCAGTCGCACATAGACTGGCAGTGTGAATATGAGGGCAGATTTCCCTGCATGTCCTTTCCTGGTGTTTGGCACATCATATGCAGGCAGCAGGAGCGTGCAGAGGACAACATACCAACAGGACCTGCACTTCGAGTCGATCTTGGTGCACTCGGGGATACACCTGGGGATGAGGTCGTCCATACTTTCAAAGAAAAAATGACGTACTGCTTGCAGACTGTCCAATGGGCATGTGGTTTCCCAATTGGTTGGGGGAAATGCCACCGGTCAGAGAGCTCTCCCCAGGTCCTCGACATTTTAGATAAGATTTGGGAGGACTATCCTGAATCCAAACCCAGTTTCATCATGTATGATGACACATGCAGTCTTTTGCGTCATATCGTCACCCAGGACCCAACTAATCCGTGGCTCGTCACCACCAAATTCATCGTGGATGCCTGGCACTATATTGGTCATCATGCGACCAATATTCTGTGTCGATTGTGGTGCAATCCTGCACCAGTGAATGGTTCTCAACCGGATCTAATCCTTGTGGAAGAGGACGTGAATGGGACACCATCAGACCCATGCATTCAACACCGAAACTGCTGAACAGTTGAACTTGTGGCTCAATGGCTTTGAATCGCAACTGCGGCAGATGTCCGATGTCAACTATGACCTCTTCATACAATAGCATGAACCCATGCTACGCTACAGACATATTTACCTTCCCAAGTTATCAGTTAACATGAAACCTTAAAAAAAGTTGTCCGCTAAATGCTTGACTGATGAAGGGACACTTGTCACCAACCTGTGGTTGGTTACTCGTGTCCCCTGTATCTGGCTTCCATTGAATAGTTGAAAACTGTGAATCCGTAGTCATCACATCCGCTCTCTTTTATCATGAATGTTAGAAGTTAAGCTCAGTTGGGCACATAGTGGTGAACAACTGATATATTGTACCTGTTAGAAGTTAAGCTGGGTACGAAGTAAGTAAAGAATATAATAAATACGTAGAAGGGACAAACCTCAGTTGGTCAGGTATTGGTGAACAACTGAGGAGCGTCCCAGTAGATAGGGAATATATGTATGTGATCGGGATAGGGGTTTGTACAGGATTACAGGGGTATTGGTCCACGTGGGCACGGGTGCCTAGCCAACGATCACTCGATGGGTAAACTCCTGACCCGCTGACTATATGGCCAGTCGAGCCACTACTTCAACAATGAACGATGAAGGAAGGCCAATCAATGTTTCGAGGAGTGTCACGGCCTAGGCAATCCTTTGCCCTGTCGTGGTTGTTAGCAGGAGCAAGATGGATTGAGGGAGCACGACTGGGATGTTTTTATAGAAGGCAGGGAAATCAGTGTAATACTTCAGAGAACATCTTTCGAGACCTGTGATCCCCTGCACTTGTGTAGAGAAACAAACACTCAGAGCCTTCGAAGAGCATATGATAGCACAACCTAAGCAGTCTGAAAACTCAGGAATTGAACCTTGAACAATGCACAATTGCTCAAATTGTCAGGACTTAGGGTTGTCTGTGAAACTGCCTTCAGGTGCCCCCCACAGAGTATTTCAAACTGTCAAAACATGTTGACACACTTCAGGAAACATTAGCGGAAGTGAGCTGAAGTCGGAAGACGGGTCGGCTCAATTGGGCTAACCGTGAGAACAAAATGGTACAGCCACCTGATTGACATTTGTCTGGATAACCTGATTGGCTGGCTGACCTCGACACGTGACAGCCTTCGTTTGTATAAGTAGATGTGCTGATGATGATTTATGTGGAGCAGGTGGAGGGGTGAGTGGAGACCAAGGATTTATGCCTATTGGAGGAGTTTTGGACAGAGGTGACCGGTGACTAACCATTATGTATGTGTTTAGTATGGAATCGTTTTGCGCACTCATTCTGATTTTATTCTCCATATGATGTAAGCCGATAAACCTTACACAGACTAAAGTCTCACTTTCATTGTAGCTCTGTTCACCTTGATGTTATTTATATAATACCATATGCGCATATGATAACAATCTACCGCCACGAACTTACTGAGTGCAAACATGATCAAACTGTTCAACCTGTGGTTGTCCGTGGGGGATGTACCACTAAGCACAAAAAAAGGTATCAGTAATATAAACCTTCTGACAATATTATTTTCTATTCCACACTAGTACTACTATTCCTGTGCTGCAGCATTGAGGATGACCAAATGTGACTGTGTCACAATTCACGGCAACAAAGAGCAGCGAGCATTGAGCGAAGAAGGGGCAATATTTGGACCGGTGGAAGGCAATGGATGTGAATGGAATGCATTTAAATTGCGTATACCAGGTGAGATTTAATAGCAAGAGCATGGAAAATACAACTAGCATGCAGAACATCCCATAGGATTCCAGTGCATCCCACGGTCGGTGAGGGTAACAGTGAGCCATTATAAACCACCGAAAGCCAGCAGTATCCACTGGTTCTCACAGGAACTCGGTGGTGAACTGGGGAGATTGAGGCCATCCAAAGCCACTGGATTGCGATGGAATGCAGTGGCTACATGGGAGCCAGACCACCACCAATATCCAGCAAACTCCGTCGGAAAACAATGGGAACCAATGGCATTCCTCTGAGGGGAGAGCCACTGAGATCCAGTGGATGCCAGTGCGAATTGGTGACCAGGAGGGCTGTATGTCAGCCACAACGTGAGCCAGTGATCTCCGTTGGAATTCTATTGGCTGGCATCACGCACCGGCATGGGCCAATGCCGAACAATGCTGATCGGCAGAGTTGTCAGCGCCGCGTATATTACACACTTATAGCCACCTGGGAAACAGCTGGCTAGGCTTGGATTAAATGCAGCTCGGCTTGATCGGCTTGCCACGCCGCGCCAAGCTGCGGCAACACTACACCTGTGCAGCTCGTTGAGAGGTCGCCAGAATTTGATGTACTAGCTGCAATCAGTACTTAGCAAGGTATTTAGGTACAGTAGGGACAGTCAGAGTAGAGATTTTCGGGTGGTTCTGGGGTCGGTTCTGCTGACAGTTCTGAAATAGGTTTTGCATCAGAATCATGAGAGAACCCAATTCAGATTTGACCAGACGTTTGAATCCACTGGGAGAGACTAGTCTCCATAGACTTCGCGTAGAAGCACAGCCGATCAAAGTCTCAGGAGACTACGCAAGTTCCCCATGTTTGGTAACTCTTGGGTACGTACTTATAATATGTCGTACATCACCTATATAGCCCACATATCCCTGCAAGTTATAGGTGGAAGAGTGTGTAGTCTCTGCCTCTAAGTAGTAAGGGTTATAAATAAAAGCCCAACCTTTTCTAAACCTTCCTTACCGCTATCGCTGGTATGACATCGTCGCATCACGGACCTTCGGGCCCATCACTGGCGGCATCTTCTGCCCGTCCATCATGGGATCATAGCCCGCCGCGTCGGGGGACGACGTGCTCGACACCAGCCTCCCCGCTGTACCTAAAATCATGAAAAAAAATTAGGGCTTCCCAACCTATAACTTGTGGGGATATGTGGGCTATATAGGCCCCAGAACATATTACATAAGACTATAAATACAATAAATACAACAAGTACTATAGATCATCCACCCCTACCTCTAAGTCCTCTGTTATGCTCAGTACTATGAAGTGGGCGGCCAGCGCCTCTGCCTTTTCATCGTTGTCCTCTTCCCCATCACCATCAACGTTGTTGGTGCTGGCGGGAGGACTTGGTGGCTGAGTGTCCACTGGCAGCAAAGGCACTGCCTCCATGCCACTGTTGCCAGCCGCTCCTTATTCACCGCCTTGCTGGGATGCAGGGAGGCACTGAACCCAGGCACCTTTGCCAAGGCGGTGAGGCGGATCTAGTGGACGTTGTTGAAGCGGCCCTGCTGCAGACGATAGCACCAAACTTGATATGCCAGCACCTCACCGCACTCCACCCGAATGCACCCCTCTTCCCACTGCAGGAAAGCCTCCTCATCATGCATGTACGTGATGATGCGTGGGATCTCGATATTGAGGCGAGTGATTTCTTCATCAGCACGTTGCAGCTTGAAGAACTGATCCATAGCGACCCGCCCAGATAGCTTGGCCCAGGGCTTGGAGCAGATGTCCTCACAGGCATCATGCAGGAGGTCGAAGTCAGATAGGAAGGTGTATTCCACCACCTGTTCCCAAGTCAAGGGCTCATGGGGGACCACCAGGGCGGTAGCAGCATCATTGTACTTGGTGAGGGTGTTCTTCACAACACATGACCGAGCCTGCAGCACCTTCGCAATATGCTTCCGCAACTTGTACCCTGAAAACAGGTGGTTAGCATCAGGTATGGGAGGTGCCAAGTGATATGCACCTGTCCCCGACATATTCATCTTGGTAAGTTCAAATATTCAGGCAATCACAAGCCCCTGTAGCTTGTCAAGCACATGCTGGTAGCGCTGCTTCCCAACAAGGATGGCTGCCTCCTCCCACTCATTTGATGTGGGCGTCCAGCACGTTGCGACGGTGAGGTGCACCTCGAGATCTTGCACGGTGGGCAGGGTCCTGCCATAGAGCTCGGTGATGTGCCTACACTGTGCCTCAAGGCACCTCGTTTGCTTGGCCTCCTCCTCATAGCCCTCCCCCCTCAATGGCTGGATGATTATCGTGCCCATAGTTATATCCATCTGTGATCTATTTGATGTCAGGGCAGGAGAAGTGGGGTGCAGAGGATATGCACTTCAACTCTGCCAGATTGATGAGCTTCTGGTAGTACTCCATACTCAACGCCTTTTCAAGCAGCTCTCTTGTGAGCAGCTTGAGGCACCGCAGCTCCGCCATCAACCAGGTATCGAAGGTGTGCTCATCCTCAATCCCAAGCTCTTCCATCATCTCTTCGAGCTTAGATGCACTGTGTTTCACATCAAGCATGTGCCTGTACTTGTTGGCGAGGAGGAGTGCTGAATAGGGCTTTGTTAGCTGGGGTACAGCGCGCTGCGATTTAATCATGCAACGTACAGAGGGACTGGTATGTGTCAAAGACATCCGTATGTTGCAGGTATGTGGCGATGGCTTGCTGGTGGTGGAATGCCGTCGTGTATCGTGTTGATGATGCAAGGGCATTGGACTTTGAAAAGAAGGCCTCACAATACTCGAGATCCTCCAGTCCCATGCCCTTCACATATGTCGCCAAGTTGGACAGCTGGCATAGACAGTGTTATATGCTGGGCCAGGGATCGTCGGAGTTGGAAGTCCGATGGGCTAGAACGGTCGGGGTTCACAACACTACAGAGAGTGTGCGACTACTGGGGTTCGCTGACTGACAAACAGAAGTCCGAGAACTATCAGAGTTGGATAAGTCTGGAGTTGGATAAGTCCGGAGCTTAGATCATAAGGACGGTGACGGAGTTAGAGTCAGACAGGAAGTCTGGCCAACACCATTTAGTGATGAAGAACTTTAATAATCAAACTAACGAAAAGAGGCTAAACTACTTAGCTTAAATACTAGTAAGCTAATTGTTTAGTGAACGACAATAAGGTGTGAAAGATTAGTAAGTATAAGTCTGTGGACAATTAAGTTGTCAAGACAATCTTGTGAAAGATTAGGAAGTATAAGTCCGTGGACAATAAGTTGTCAAGACTTCTTGTGAACGATGAGTAAGTATAAATCCATAAACAATAAGTCTGGTTGGAGTTGATCAAGAACCGGCGGGCCGATGAGTAAGGTGGAAATGGCGGCATGATCAGCTGAGCTGACTAATTGCTGATAGCCGGTCGGAGTTGCACGAACATAACAGACGGCAGTGGCTGTGCCCATGAAAGGCACCGACAAGGGAGTGGAGGCGGTGCTCCTTGGCCAATGGGCCAAGCTTCAGGTGCTTCTTGACCATAGCACTGAACTTACAGCCAATATCGTAGCCGCATGCAAACTCCCTGAATGCCTTCATCAGGTGGTAAATGACTGCATAGCCATATTTTGCCCTAAAAACTTGTTAGCTAAGACCCAGAGGCATGCGGGAGATAGTAAGCACAGCTCTCCACTGCGGACCATGTCTGCGATTATGAGAACGAAGCCATGGTGGCAGAGGCAGAGGAAGACACCTGTCTCCTCGTACATAGCCCAGGCCTTGCCCGTCACTGCCTCCTTCATGTTCTGCCACCTGTCGGAGCACCTATTGCTTTCTTCCTTCCAAGCCTGCACATTCCGTGAGCTTTCAGAAAGAAGGGCTGCCAGAAAGACTTACTGGGTCAGAGGTGAACCCCTTCATCATCTCATCCAGCTGATTGCTGGCCCACACATCGACTTGCTCCCGGGAGAGGTAGTAATCCCCCGGAGGTTTGCAATGGTCCTCATGCTCTTTTGAATTGCCCAGGCCCTTCCCCCCATCCCCTCTGCACTCCATTCAATGGAATTGCTTGAGCGAATTGTTGCCATCCATCGTTGTCAGACACGGGAGCTCCAGGGTGTTTCACCTTCAAGTTTGTACATGCAAGCCAGGCAAGCATTCTTGAGCCGCCAATCAGGAGAATCACGGTGCAAGGCAACTTGAACCTACCGGTCGACAATGGAGAGGGCCCCCAGATAAACATCGAAGGCGATTGAAAATTGACTGGATAGATATGGTCTGAAAGGGACCTGTGCAGAGCACCCATCAATGCCAGGTGATTTACATGGAGTATGTGCCTGCTTCCTTTTTGCTCACACAGCACCTGCACATAGGGCTGGATAGCAAGTCTAGGGCAGCGCAGGTGCATGAGGCGAAACACCTCGAGTGTGCAGATGGTGATGGCAACATTTGGCTGATTTGGTGAGCATGGAACTAGGCCGAGATTGACCAAGCCGGAGGCGATGAAGACATCGCCGGCGAGCATGGGGACCTCGGTGTGGAAGTACGGCTTGCCCAGCTCGTCGCCTTCGGGTCTCGGTCCGGTTGCACATGCCGACCAAATGCAGTAACACCACGCTGAACATTTTCCCTCCACATTCCCTCCACGTCAATTCACCCGCCTTCACCTGTATCGTTCGTTCGCCGTCAGCCACCTGCTCTCCACTGGACTTACACTCAATTGACGACTTTCGAAGCTCTTGAACGGTCGGGTGATTTCTATTATACTCACATTTTAGTTAGCTACATTATTTGGCACTCCTCATTCTGGACCCTCATTTATCACACACCACGTCACCTTAGCAATCTCGAGGCGATCGTGATTCTGGATGCTGCCACGGACTCGGACTGTGCTGGGGATCGACTTCAGTGTGGATTGGGCACCCACTGTTGGCGCTGAGTGGGGCAGCGTGCTTCCCTATACGTCTTTGCACAGATTCCCGGTTTGCGGCACAGATTCCCGGTTTGCGGCACGCTGAAGGATTTGCGTTAGCCAACGAATTTACCACAGACATTTTATGTACCTATTACATCATCGCTTCCAGGCTCTGGTGTCACGAGAGTACGTGAACAGCTGTCCTGATCATTACATAATCACTTTCCTTCTCTCCCACCTACCACGACAATCCATCGTTTTCACTCGTCTCGCATCCCACACACTGAGTCTTGAGCCCACTTTAAGCTAAGTATCTTATTATTTCTATTTCACTGATTATTCTATTCTTAGAGTCTTTCTCTTGGCCATTGAGAGGGAGACATCATTCTACAGCTCAGCGGCTCTACCGGTATGACCTGGACACCACCTCGGTCCCCGAGAGGACCAACCTTCTCTTCTTCATCGGTGATGTAGGCAACTGCATCATGGCATTAGCTCCCTTTCAGTGCAGACATGCAGTGCTTTACCCACTAAATAAATCAATGACAACCATTGTCAGGGTCCCTCAACCATAGCATCTGGCAGCATCTCCAGTAAAGTCCCGAGGCCACCAGCAGTAGACCTCAGATGCCACACCAGATATGCATCGGCGATTGCATCCATCTGTGGCTCTAAGGCATCGAACATTGCTGATGTGCGGTTGCATCGCGTGCAGTAGTCTGGTCAATGGGCATAAAGACGGCTGGCAGAACAACTAAGCAGACAGACTCGGATAACACATGAAGCAGTGACTTCCTTGTGAGATGCATACAGATCCACCCAAAGGTCTTTGTCGCCTTTCTCCGCTTCCTCAGGTGTCAAGTTTTCTCCGGCATGGCTGATGTCTGCCTGTGCGGTCCCATCCAAAATGTCGCTCAGGGTATTGTCAAAACTGGTGTCAAAGTCAGGGATGTCATGTAAGGAGGCCTCAGTGCATCGTTGCATGGGAGTTAGGCCTATATTAAAACAAAATATAGATGAAGCTATAGAGAAAACAAAAGGGGACTCATACCTCGCAGACGCCCTGATTCCAAAGAATGCTCACCGAGTTTGTGCTCGTGGGTGTGCTTGGCATTCAGTGTCCTGCATGTGCGAACAGCATGTCCAGCAGCATTGACTTCAGTCCCTTGAACGTGGACCTGGTGAGACGAGGAGCTGGCAGAAAGCACCCTGTGGCCCTTCTTCATCCAAAGCGAGCCACTGGGAAACACCAGACCAGACCAGAGATTGAGAAACTTAAACATCTTGTTTGGCCGTGCACATGCTGCATAGCCACCTCGAGTCCTCAACCAGTGGCGGCTGCAGCCCATTTCCTTCAGACATTCTCAAAGCCGAGTTTGCTCAAGACAACAGTCGAACCTTACTTGCCTCTGCTGGCAGAGAATGGGTATTCCTTTTGTTCTACATAGTGTTCTTGCCACCCATTAAAAACTCTTTGACATGATGCGACTACATGACATGTGCCAACTGCAGCCAAACAAGACCAAATGATGGGGACAATTCCCTGGAGATGTTGTGACCTGTCACACTAACATGGTCATCAACCAGCCTTCAAGTAGGCCTCATTCTTCGTTGGTAAGTCCTTCCCTCTGGCTGTCTTGCTGTGTCATTCACAGCTGCCTCTCTGTGACCTGAATCAACCCTGGGGCGAGCACAGAGAGGCAGCTGTGAACAATACAGCAAGAGAGGCACCATTTGCCACTGAAATCAGCACTAACATGTCCTTTGCTTCACCCAGCGCGTAAATGCCTTGGTTTCCGGTGGACAGAAAGGTGAGTTTCTGCCCATATTGCCGCCCGCATACTAAAAACACGTAAAGACGCGTAGTGACACGGTCTTTGCATCGTTTTCTGCCACTGTGCTTCAATCCTCAGAATTCAACCTTGAGCCCCTCCTGCGCTCGAAGAACGCCTGGAAGGTGATGTGGAAGATTTTCCATTGGATTCAGAGAGCTCCCTTGAGCTGGACCTCAACATCTACCTCGATGAGCCCACCTGACCTCTCCACCCTGATCTCGATGAGCCACGGCTGTCACCTTCTCCCCCTCCAAATATGCGGCCACGCATCTCCATGGCCGAGCGAATTGCCACTGAAAAACCGCCCCCATGCTGCCACGTCTGCCGCCGTGAAAAACGCGATGAGAAAATCAAGCAGGAGGGACAAATTCCTCGTGCTGCCACCATTCGCAACCATGTGCATGTGGACCACGCTATTCCCACCTGCATTGACACCAAGGCACTCCCGACCACCCATGGAGCATATGCCGCCAAACCCGAGGGTGATACCTATGGTCGCAAGAAGCGACAGACGCTCACCGAGCTGATTGCTCTGGGTTTCCAACTTGTCCAATGGGATGGCTTGTACGTCTGGCCTCCTCCTCCATCACCAACTCAGCTGACGTGTTGTAGCAAATCATGCCCCATTATCGACTGCAAGGGCCGCATTATTGCGGTGCTTGCGGCCAGCCTCGAGATCCGACTTATGCTGCCGACGTGCAGCACACATATTCGGCCATGGCAGCTGAGTGCGATCAGGCCCAATTTCCGGTGTCCATGTCCAAGCACTGACACGGACCATTCCCCGCCCTCAATGTCAGTCTCTCTTATGGAAAGGGTCAAACGGTGCCTTCGCGTCTGAACAACAGTGTGTACACTGCTCTTTTGCAACACCTCCTTGGTTGCGCTGCTATTCAGCAGATGGCAACGGCTGCAAGCGGTATGCAATAACTGCCCCCCACCTCTGTGCCACTTACAGGCGCCTACAGCTGTGTTTGGCCTCTGGGCCCCCAATGTGTATGCATGCTACAAGGAGCACGACGACGTGCTGCGCAACCACCTGCCACACCTGGAGCGCAACTTCAAGAAGTCCATCTTTTCCTGTGCGGCCTTCAATTTTGGCCCGAACGTCTGGACTTACAAGCACTGCGATGTACTTAAGGCGCCCTTTGGCATGTGTGCTGTGCAGGCGCTTGGCCCATTTGACCCAACGAAGGGCGGCCACCTCATTTTATGGGATTTGAAGCTTGTAATCAAATTTCCACCAGGTGCCACCATTCTTCTACCTTCCGCCACCATCTGCCACTCCAATCTACCAGTTCAAGAGGGCAATGTGCATGCATCCTTTACTCAGTACACCGCCAGCGGGCTCATGTGATATGTCGACAATGGCTTTCGCACAGAGAAGGTGTTAGCAGAAGAAGATCCCGCTGAGTACAGCTGACTTGCAGCTCTGAAGGATAGCCAGTGGAAAATGGGCCTTGATCTCCTTAGTACTGTAGAGGAACTGCTAGAGTCCTTGTAATCCGCACCGTATTTATGAATCTGCACTCTGTACACTACGATGGCACCAACTTCAAATATATCAGCAGATCCATGTGTGGTGTTAGGCCGAATATTGATTGCGAACTCACTCAAACTTGCAATATCTGTGTCCCCCACCATCGGAACTCATCTGTTTTTTCTTTTGAGAGGAGGTTAATAGACCAATACACAGCTGGTTTGATTAATACTACAGTGTTTTTGAAAATTTTGTATTTAAGCATTTCGTCTGCAATGACGAGGATTTTATTCGAATAAATATTCTGGGGCATTCATAGAGTGTGTCTCATTACTATACCAATATTTCGGATTTTTGGAAGGTGAGCTGACAACAGTATGTTTTAATTGAGGCAATAATATCGTGAACTCACTGCTGATGGGGTATGTTTTGGCTGGCTTCACAAACTCGATTATGGTCTCTGTTGACTGTCAATCATTCACTCACCTACCAATGCCTCTGGGAAGGCCTCCACTGGGCCCTGAAGCTAAACTATTGCACCGTTAAAAAACTCTCCAGCGCTACACTACAAAGTAGGGACATGAATCACAACACTGTTCCCTACGACTGACAGTATGTGTATGCAGGCACAAATTAGCATTGCAAGTCTCTGCATGGGCACGTATGAGGTGGTGCATTTTTTTATTCTGGTCTTAAACCTGTCAGTCCCGGGTGCCCAAGCGAATACCAGGAACCATGCGGAGGCCCCAACCAAGACACAGAAAGCACAGAAGTTGGTTGCAGCTTCAAAGTACCGTGAAAAGTACTTGGCATATATTGCTCATCCGCATAGCACACACCTCTGAATCTTTTTTAATTAGAAACTGCAAGACAATTTGCCAAGCAGATGCCCTATGCTGAGCAAGGTATGCGACTCAAAGCACTGCAGACTTTGGATGCAAGTTAATTTATATTTAAAGGGAATGCATTGAATTGCTGGATAGTGAAGTCTACGAAGAGAAAGTCAGCCGTCATGTTGTCAGGGGCACCAATTCGAAGAATGAGGGGCAACCTGCTTGCCTTCACCCAGCTGCATTCTCAAACATTGAGTGCCGAATGTCGCACCTTGAATTAGGTGGCCACCAGGGGTCAGATTCTGAGACAGGCTCAGTGCAGAGGGTCCTTCCTACAGCGACTGCACTGCTTCCCCTAGACAAATTTGCTGAGTTTTGTGGCTGCTGGCCTCCAGCGCATTGCCCCATCTGCACCTGTAGATGTGGCAGTGAAACATGCTGGAAGTACCATGACTGAGGCTTGTATTGTCATAAATATTATATGGAGGGCTCCAGAATTTTTGATGGCTTTCTTATTGAATCTCCTAAATGAAATATCTACACAGAAAGCCTGGCTGCATATTACTTGAATCTTGTAGGACGGAGGAACAGGTGCAGTGGATGAACAGCCTGACCCAAGGCACATGCAAACCAAACCAAATTCAAGACTTAAGAGTCATAACACATACTTTGCTCGCACTTCTGTCTTTGAGTCTCCAGTTAATTTTTGCCTCAATGCCCCGCCTGGAGTGGGCACTCACGCATGATCCACGCCCTAACTGCATCCCCGAATACTACCCCCATCCCAAGCACTTCCACACAGTTGCCGAGCATTCCATTGCCAAGAACTGCTGGTTTTTTGCTGTCCTGGAGGGGCGGCTTTGTGGTGTCTTCACTTCTTTGTGAGCATCCTCCTTTTTTCTTCTGTTTTTTTTTGCTTAAGTTTTGATAGGGAGCAAGTTGAAAAAAAAATCCGAGACTTTGACAGTGCCCTCTATTCCTGTGACTTTGAGTGGGTTGGAATTATCCACAAGTGGAGGGAACACTGTGCAGCGCACCATGACCATGTGTGGGACACCTCACCGCTGTCCTCACCACCATCCTCTCCTGCTGTAACTGCATCGCCCCCGCCGTCTCGGGCCGAATCTCCCCTTCCCTTCCTCCCTCTTCCTGTGCACTGGCTGGAGGTCCATTCGCCGATGCCGACCAGCGAGTTGCCCAGCAAGAGTATCGTGAAGCAGGGTGCGTCGGCAGTATTGTTGCCAACGGCGTCATCAAGCAAGGCCCTGCAACGGACCGCCGCCTCGGTCCCCAGGTCGCCAAAAGATGTGCCAGTGCCGCAGTCCCAACACTCCCCCACCAGAGTCCCCCGCTTCCCTCCCCCAGTATATCCAGCAGAACTGACATTTCTGCCTTTCCCTGCACAACTTTTTGCTGAAATTCGCGCTGCTGCTGCCATCGAGGCATGCATCTCCACATGTGCATCAACCATGGTTCTCGCTGCTGCCGAGGCATTCATCACCATGCATGCATCACCCGATTTGACCCCCGTGCCTGCACCCGCTGATGCTGAGGGGTCTATCACCATGTGCGCATCGACCCCCACACCTGCTGATCTCCCTGCCCCCGATAGGCCTACCTGCATCCTCCCCACGCCTTCACCTGCGCTCCATGCCCACCACGTCTCTGATTGCCCAATGCCCCTCGTGGACATCGATGACTTTTCGGATGACAAAGACTCACCTCCACAGTATATGCCTTCTATTGCGCACCTGGCCAGCAATAGCCAGAGTGAGGCGGAGGCTCAGGCGACTTTGTTGCCTTCACCATTCATATTTGCTGTCAGTGGGCACCCGGTGGTGTTCAGAAATGAGTGGGCTATGTTTTTCTCCTGCTAATCACCTGCTGATGTGCGAGTTCCACAGGGAGTCTGCGTTTCGGCAACTTCTGGAATCGGAGGAGTCCGAGATGCTTGTGACTAGCTCTCCCCATGAGTTGCAGCAATTTTTTGAGCGGCATAGGGGGGTGGCCACCCATGAAGCAATATGATGATGAGAAAATGCTGGTGCTCTGTGAGGGATTTGTCCTATAGAATAGTACATAATGCAATGGTAGACTTACTATCCCTGACTGCCATCCTGGGCAGACTAGGAAGCTGGGCACTCGGCAAAGATAAGGATGAACACTCAAAAATATTGAGGGCTCAGACTCAGGGGAGGGAGTAGGACCTCTGAGGCCAGTGCATGCCAAATTGGGGGGCAGAATGATGGGTTGGTTGAAAGTTGTGGCGTGTTTGATCATGGGCCAGAGGATGAGAACATCATTTTCTTAACCCCAAGCAACCATCTAGCCCATTTCTCTGCCAATTCCTGGTCAATCCTGGACTTCGGTGGCTCGTTCTTCTTGCCTGATCGCAGGCTTTCTCTCGGGCATAGAAAATCCTCTGGAAATGTCCTCCTTCTGGTCCAAACTCTGGCAAATGATTGTGATACGACCTTGAGTACAACAACCCGACAACCCGCATATCAAATGATCCTTCGACACCATGAGTCTAGCACTTGGCATGGGTTATACTGACGATAGAAGGTTTAGTTGAATAGGTGCTATGTAATTCTATATGTCTTGTGTGTCTCTTAATGTCGTCCGATAGATAAATCACCCTAATTTCAGTGCACACAATGTACAAATGTCGGGTTCTCAACAGCATCCTTTGGGGATAGAGGGGAAGATTTAAATATGTTTATAAGAAGTATATGTTACTGCCTGCAACTTATTTGGGCCATCCCCATCCTCTCACTGGTGCACGGCCCTCGTTTGTTTGGCTGGGTGGGTTCTGCAGCTCATACCTCTCATACTCAGCACCTTAAACTATGACTTGTATGGTTCCATTGTGTCATTTCAAGGTTCATATTGAACCACTCGAGTCCCTTGAACATGTTTACGCACCGCGAGGCCATCTATTGAGCCTGCGACAACGAATTTGCGGGGGTGCCCAGGTACCCCATCTATTGCTTTTTTGGGAGTTCTGACCGAAAGAAATTCACCACACAGTCAAAACACCACCGAAATTGGCGGAAATGTGCTTGACTTGTTCACAGGATATATGCCTTTCATTTGCAGCCCTCGGGCTCTCTGAAATCTGTTATACGAGGACGTTAATAGCCTAAAATGCCTAAGGTGCCCAGGATCCCAGTGTGTGATAGTAAAGGAATTAGACTTTACAAAAATAAAAATAAAATTGAGCCTGGCTCGAACACTTGCGAAAAGTAAGGAGCAAGGCTGAAAAGGCGACTGATGATGTCTCGTCAACCACTCAGCAACAATAGCCAAAGGAACCAGCAAATATATATTATTATACTGATTTCCAACTGTCCTTTCACTGATATACATATTTTTTTTCTAGTCACATCTCCCAAACTCTCTTCCTTCTGTCATACTATCACCCTCTAGTACCACCATACTTCTAAATGTTTGCTGACCCCGACACGACCTCTCATGTGTCGCGCACCCCACACAAGGCCATCCAAGAGACTCGCGGACGAAAAAAAAAAAAAAAACCCCACATAGGCCTGCTGACTGAATCTGAGAAGGCAACGCAGGCGGTGGCCGCAGTGCAGTGCAAGACCCTTGCTGAGAACCTTGAGCAAGACCTCGACGCATTTCATGCCTACCGAGCCGAAGCTGTGTAGAACCTGGCCGCTAAGCACCACAAAAAGCCCCGAGTATATTAAGGCCTTGCTCACCAACACATCACAGTTCACGCACACACACAAAGAGTCGATGCACAATGCATTGATTCACGACATCTCTGTCAAGGCAAAGGCCGGTATGTGATTAGTTCTGGATTTACCTTTCTTTTTTTGATGCATGTGACAGCTGGAGAAACATGCAAGCTGGCTGAGCTGCAGGCACACACAGATGTGGAAGTGGATGTGCTGCGCTCTGTGGAGGAGGATGAGCACCTCATCACACAACTCCAGGCTCATCGCGAGCACAAGCGCAAGGGGCTCCATGCCACAAATATTGCGGCGGTGGTTGACACGCACTCTGTGGTCTCAAAAATCCAGGATGAGGTATGCACCATGTTGTAATTATCCATAGTTATTGACGCGCAATACAGCTCGCAAACATGTATGAATACACAGGGGCCCATGGCTTTGCCTTTGTCACACGTGGTAACATCGATGATGTGTTCATGCCGACGTTTGCGCAATCTGGTGACGTGATCGCATTTTGCATTGAGGTACTCAAGATGCCGGCAGTTGATGTATTACGCAAGTTTGAGCAGTGGGCCCTCACCCATGACCAGGGTATGTACATGCTTGGTGCAAGTCCCACATGCTAATTTATTTGCCGCCTGCCAGTCCACGTTGAGCGCAACAACCTCCCAGCTGTGTGCATGGAGATTATGAGGCTCTTTGAGACCTCGTTGCGTACGTTGTGGCTTGCTCTCCACCCATGTTGTGCTAATACTTGGTTTTCCAGGTAAATTTGTCAATGACCCGAATGTGAATATGAGTTACGTGCATTTCAAAGTCGACCTCGCCGAGCCGTGGAAACTCAAGATAGTGGGATGGCCAGCCAGCATCAACTTCACCAGCCCCTCCTCAATCGCCAAAATCGAAGTCTTGCACCAGATACGTGACCTCCTGTGTGATGGAACCATCAAGTGGGCCACCCTGGATGCCGAAGAGGCCCACACATTAACTGCAGAGGTTGCCGCCATGCATGAAGCTTTGGGTGGACAGCTGAAGAAGAGGTTGCGTCGCTCAGATGCAGGGAAAACGCACGCCTCATGCCATGACGCCGACAACAACGAAGACGACGGGAAAGAGGGTGAGAATGAGAGGGACAATGGCAAAGACGAGGAGAACGAGGGCGAAGATGGCAGACAAGGCGACAATGACGAGGAAGAAAGCACTGCCCCAGCCCCCCGTCCTCGCAAACCCCTTGCCGACTCCTCCAACGCCCCTGCAGCAGCCTCCAATGCATTGAACAGCACTGTAACTGCCACCGTGGCCACTGGCAGTCGCAAGAGGCGCACCGCTGACCAGGGCACCGGCACCGCTGCGAAGAAGCCGCACATGCAGGCCTCTGCCACGGCGACCACCTCAGGTGTGCCCAGCGCTGTGAAGAAACCACGCAAGGTGCGCAAGGACAAGGGCATTCCAAGGGGCCCGAAGACAACTAGGACAGGGGCAGGGGGTGGCACAGCAGACAGCTCACACTGAGCTCCTCCAAGCAGTGTGGCAGGCTGTGGGTTTGCACGCGATGATGCAACAACACAGACAGCACTAGCGAGGATGGCAGCCGAGCGGAATGCGAGGTGTGCTGCAGCAGACCTTGCATTGCAGCACCCTCCGCATGATATAGGCCAGCAAGGCGTGTGAGCGGGACTTTCCTGTACTACCCCTCCTGCTGTGCATCCATGATCTCCACTTGCCTTCACCATCACCCACATTCTCCGCTCTCCTCGCTGGCGACCTCCACACCTTTTTCTCCACCTCTAGCACTTCCCTATGCCCCCACACCCCCAGCGATCCTCATGCGCTGTACTTGGCATTTTCTTTTTATGCCTTCTTTACTATCATGCCTGGTGCTTGACGGGCGACCACTCTCTTTTCACGCTGCCTTCCCCCCCTGCCTGCATCCCCCCTCCCACCCCCCTCTGCCCGCCATATTGTTTTTTATTCATGACTTACGCAACAAGTACATTGATAGAGCATACTATATTCAATTTATGGCATTGTATGGGGCTCACAGAGCTTGAATTTAGATGTAAAATTGAGGATCAATGTGATACGATAGCCCCAATTTCTTCGTGATTTTAGGTTCAGCGGGGAGGCCAGCGTCGAGCACATCGTCCACTGACGTGGCGGGCTATGATCCCATGATGGGCGGGGCGGAAGATGCCATCGGTGATGGGCCCGAAGGTCCATGATGCGACGATGTCATCACCTGACGTGTGCTTTGATCCCATGATGGGCAGGTGGAAAATGCTGCTAGTGATGGGGAAGGTCTGTGATGCGACAATCCCCCGATGCAGCGGGCTATGATCCCGTGATGGGCGGGCAGAAGATGCCACTGGTGATGGGCCCGAGGTCCGTGATGCGACGATGTCATACCAGTGATAGTGGTAAGGAAGGTTTAGAAAAGGTTGGGCTTTTATTTATAACCCTTACTACTTAGAGGCAGAGACTACACACTCTTCCACCTATAACTTGTGGGGATATGTGGGCTATTTAGGTGTCGTACGCTATATAGGTGTCGTACATTATCTTGTCACCCATGACTCCCTTTCTAGACTCAATTCATGAAATAGGAGACATCTAGTATAGTTCATACAAATCAACTAATCTTTTATTATTTTCTGGAGAGATGGAAAGCAGACAAGTCTATTATTAATGAGCTCTTCTTTCAAGAGTGCACCCATGAAGTTTGATTTTTTGGGACTATGTACATACAATGTTCTACAAGCTCATCTTCTGTCGGAAAAACGTAATTAGCCTTATAAGGCAGTGGCCTTATAATGACATAATACTGTATTTGTAAGGTCCGGGGATGCCTTATAAGGCATTTTTAAGGCTGCAGCCGGCTTATAAGGCATTAATAAGGCTGTGGCCGGCTTGCAAGGATCGGCGGGCTCTTTTAAGGCACTTAAAATTTGTCCCCTCCTTGTAAGTCTGTCATCCCCTTGAGGTCTCTCATTCAGATGCACTAGCACCTTCACCTCTGCCCAACATAATCTACTTGCCTCTCCCACACTTCTCATTTGGCCCATGGCAGCCCTTCTTGTCAGGGTTAAATTATAGGGTTTTTTAATTCAGTAATATTGACAGATCATGATGTGCAAGAAACAACCTTTGTTAAGTTGAAAATATGGAGTACAGGTGCAGCCAAAAGATTCTATTCTGTGGATCAGTGAAGGTAATGATCTGGATACAAACTCTTTAATCGTAATGAGATATCTGTGTCTGCAATGTCAACAACAAAGAATTCATCTGCACTGTCAAAGTCGGGTGCTAGGAGTGCACCACAAACAATAGAATGGGCTGAAATGATTTCTGCATCCTTTCTTGGTTTTGCGCAGACCCGATGCAGTCGCAAAGCCTTGTCTTTTCGTCCCAGAGCACCAGTGCGAGAATCCTGGGGTAAAACCAGGGCAAAGGGGTGTGATTTTCCCTCAACCATGCAGGAAAATATGTAGATCAGCGGCACAAAAATGAACCCATTGGTGGTTTTGACTAGTGCACCATCATAGCGTGACTGGCCATGGAAATTTGGGTTACATCGCAAGTAATCCGTTGTCAATGTCCAATTACCCAGGGACTCGTAATAAACTTTCAGGAATTGAAATGGCACAATCTAACACAAATAAATTGAGATGGTCCCTTCTGAAGTACACAATTTGAATGCATACCATGTCTGTTTTTTCAAATCTAATCCGGTTTCCATTGGGTAGTCTGTATCCAAATGCTGGTAGAAAGTTTGAGAGGAACTCTCCAAACCGCACGTGAAATCTTTGGAAGGCAATGTCAGCTGACATTCCATCTTCCAGTGCTGAAAACATGATAGGCTTGAGTTTGGAGCCAATTGAAATATTGGACTGCACTTCTGCCTCCAGATCCACTGGGCATAGTGAATCTTCTGGTCAATCAAGGGCATCTGGTTGCTCTCGAATAAAGAGTGCAACTGCTCGTCGATGGTCATGTTTGATCAACTGAAAATGTATTGAAAAAATGCTGATGATCTCAGATAGATTAATACACACCTGTGGAGTCACATCTTTGAAGTTTGTCAACTTTTGATATGTTTGTCTAATTGGACCATGCATTGACTCATTTATCTTGGTTCCAAAATTTCGACTGGCTCCCTTGTTTTCAATGTCATCGAAAACATGCTGGTGAGAGTGCATCTTTGGGAAGTTCCAGTTCTTGTCTTCATAGTCAGTGCCAACACAAGCTTTGACATATTCCTGAGATAAGGAGCTTGGTCAGAAGTTCAGCAAAAATAAGTGAGACATACCTTCATCAATGAATCAAACACCAGAAGTTCATGCTGCCCTGCTGCAATGGTATCTGATGTGTGAACTTGAAGAGCAATGTACATGTCAAGCTCTAGATAGCTTCGTAGACATTGAAAAAGAACCCCAGGCTTGTCGACAAGCACATTGTGAGTTGCAAACAGCATCAACTTGGCAATGTCCTCGTGTTTCGAGCCATCATTGAATGAAATATTCATCACATTGTCAAAATGATTTAGCCCTCTCCAACAGGGCATAGCAGCCATCCTAGAGAATGTAAGACAGGGTAGTTTGTAAAAGTGAATTGCGCACTGTTTGTCAATTTTGACAATAGATTCGTGACCCTTGTCCGTAACTCGGAGCTTAATCTGGGAAAAAGATGATCGCCCCAAAGACACCATGGTATGCATGGAGACGGTCAAAAGAAAGGGCTCGATGAGGATCCGTATTTCCGATTTTCCAGAATATGTTCTAGCAGAATTTAGATAGCTTTAGCTTTGCAGATCTAAAATAAAATGAGCATACATCAACATCACACGATGAATTGGCTTTGAGTATTTCCTCACGCTCTGCAGCAGTTTGGCAAGCTCGAGCTTCTTCAAGTTTTTGTTGTGAATCCTCTGCTGTGCGTAGAAGGTGTTTGGTGGAAAGATCCGACTGTTCATTCCATGGAACGAAACACATGGGGCAAGGATACAATGCCTGTAGACCCCGGATTAGGGCCATTACACATCTACAAATAACTATAAGTAAAAGTGATTGACCTCAATGTCTGGAACATTTACGCTTCTTCATAGTCTGATACTAGAATTAGAACCAGGGGCCATAGCCACCGTAATATTTCATCGCCACACATTGTCCAACTGCCAGTCTTGGAATGGTGTACTAGAGATTCCAGTAATTTCCAGAAGCAGCATGCCACACAACATTCTTGAAATTAGTAAAAGCTGGCTTGCTGTTTTCCTTTGGATCATCCTTGACCTATAGCAGAATGAAGCCAGTTGATGCATCAAGACAATCTGAGAACCTACCACAGGCTGATGACCTACTACCTGGCCACCACCAAATTGAGTGCTGTTCCGAATGGGAACTATAACATTTGCTACATGGGCAACTACTGCATAACCCTTTGCAGTGCCAAAGGTGGATAGTTTCGACTTGTCAGCATATAAAATGAGGCAGAGAGGCTTTGCTGCTGGATGATTTGGTAAGGCTGACTAGAAGAATATTAGTGTTAATTCTGTGGGAAATATTGTATCACCAACTTGTGCAGCCCAGAATGCATCCGCAGTCCAGGGCTCATGGTAGAATCACACATAGGTGTCGCCATTGAATTTGTAAGCCTTTTCAGCATCCCAAACAAAACAAGAAGAAAGCTGAGGGTATTGAACAAGACTGAGAACCCAATCCCAAAGTGGGTGGCTGTATGTCTTGAATGTTTGGTTTTCACCTTTGTACTGAACAGTGATGCTGTCCTCCACAAACTAAAATATTCCATTCAGTGTAGTACTCAATTATACCTTCAACAAGCTTACCTCAGTGCATTTGTGAGAGGCTAGCGCCCAGAGTTTATTAAGCTCAGCATGACTGGTGAGTGTGAAGTTCTTCATATTGTGTCCACAACGTTGAATAAGGGCAATCAAGATTTCTGTCATCTCTGTATTCAACATGGCCAGCTCGCAGAATTCTGCAACTTCAAAATCCAGTCTGGTTTGGAAAGGCTTCCATGGTGCTTCATCTCTAGGGATTACACGTTCCTGAGATACATTGGTAGCCAAATAATCAGGGAAAGATTGGAAGATTGTTGGACATTGACTGTGGGGATGAAATACACACTTTATCTCTGGTGTTGGAGATTCTTCAGAAGCAGAATCTTCATCTTCTTCATCTGCCCTGTTATCTATGCATCTGGAGCTGGGATCAACAGAATCAAAATGCTCGAGAGAATCTGATGCTGAACAATTCCAAATTAATAATGATTGTTGAATGAATCAGATGAAATCAGTGTTTACATGAACTATCTCTAACAGGTATCTGAACACTCTGTGCCCGCAACGATGATGCAGTAGCATTTCCTGTTAATGTATCAATATAAATTTGATAATAAAAAGAACTGAATGAGAGGATTACTTCTTGCTTTAGGTTGGTTAAGTTGAGCATAGGCAGCATCATCTAATAAATACCACAAATTAGCATTGCACCAGAGGGGCCAACAAAACTCTCATACATCTTTGTGCTTTCAATTTTGCAGCAAATGCATGATCAGCTTCTGCATTTTCTGCCTTTGCTTTGCATGATGCTTCATGACGAGCAATTCCCTGTAGCTTGAAGCTCTTGCCACAGGTTTGACATGTTTTAGTTTCTTGGGATGGAGGCATAGTAGAGAGTAGAGAGCACGATTGGAGCACGACACAAGCATGAGGCACAGACAGGGGTATGGGTGGTATTTTTAAATTGGGTGCGTCCTGGTCTGGCAACTGCGGTGACAGTCATTGACATCATGTCAGCCACCACCATCACCCACCTCCTCCTCTCTCTGCCCGATGCCCTGGCCACCTATGATGCCCCCCAGCCTGTCCTGGACCGCCTTGCCCGGTCCACCATACACCATGTCTCTATCCTCGCGTGCCGCATGCCCCCCTGAATCCACGCCACCTTTTAATAAATTAAATATTAATAATGCTGCGAATTTCAAGGAGCCACGCAAACTCCTTGCTGAATCCCCGACATGTCCCCCATGTGCACCCCATGCTGCTGGCCATACCCCTGGTGCCCATGCGCAAGCCTGCCTGCGCACAACAATGATATTTTGGGTGCGGGTTGCAACCGCGGTGATGGTAACTGTCACCCATCACACATTGTGTCACCGGCCAATTAAACACCCCACCAGCACCCGCCTCCTCCTCTCTCTGCCCGACGCCCTGGCCACCTTTAGTGACGGCCCCCCCAGCCCATCCAGGACCGCCTCGTCTGCTCCGCCATACGCCACGTGGCTATCCTTGCCACCTGCCTTGGAATCCTGTCAGCTGCCACATCAAAGGGCCCAGGCTCACCCTCTGCAGGTGTCGTTTCCAAACACCCAAGGCACCTTTGCCGGAAGACCAGAGCCAGATCGCCATCTCGTCCGCCGATGGGGACCGCAGCAAGGGCCTCGTGTGCACCGTGCAGCACACCAGCAGGCTCGAGGCGCCCATCGATAGGCCAGAACATTGCTGCGTGCTCAACGGACCGCAGTGTGTCACTCTGGTGCACGTACGCGCCAAACACGAGCTACGGGCTACTCACGGGCTCGCAAAGGCGTCCATCACGGACCTGCAGTGGTCGCTATGCTCTCCGACACTATATACTGTGTCTGCAGACACGAGCCTGACAGCAACAGATGTGAGGATGGGGCAACACATGCAGGCTGCGCACCGCGGCGTGATCAATGCGCTCGACTGCACGATGGGTGGCGGGAGCAGCGCGGAGCTCGTGGCGACCGCCGTGGACAACAACACGGTGCACGTGTGGGACATGTCTGAAGACGGGGGCAAGCTGCCCATTGCCGAGTGGGACGTCGGGTGCCCCATGACAGCGGTGTGCTGGAGCAAAGATGGCGCGAGCGTGTATGCCGCTGCGCTGGATAACGAGATCCATGTCAGTCCCTGTCTTCTTCTTTTCTTTCTTTTTTTGCTCACCCCACCCCCAAGGTGTACGACCTCCGCTCCACCGCAGCCCTGCATACCCTTGGCAGGCACACTGACATGCCCACCTCACTCGCGCTCTTGCCCATGTGGTCCAGGATGGTGGCCCACCAGCGTGGAACGCGTGGCACCCACAGCTGCTGCCGTCGCCCACACGGAGGACCCGGCACCGACTGAGGGCCTGCTGCACCGACACCTCGCAGTGTTGCTCCCCCCGCGTCGCACTCGACGCGCATGCTCGGAGACTACCACCTTGTCCGCCTCCAATGGGAACTCCGCATCCTGTGCACACCAGTGACCAGACGATCTCCACGGCTGTCACATACCTCCCGATCGGCCGCATCGAGCGCAATTGCGTCGACCGTGCGATCGGGACGTGTACTTCCCTGGACAGGTCCAGGCGACTGGTGTGGATTGGTGACATGGCACATTGACACGTACACCAGTTCATGCTTGATACAGAGCGAGCCGCGTGGACAGAGTGTGTAACTCAGGAACTTTGACCACGCGTACTTATGTTGCGCACGCGGTTTTGGTAATCTCGTTAAATTTTTCATTGACCTCGTCATTGACACAAGGTGTCCGCACTCGTGGACAGCCCTAACTTGATTCAGATGGTGTTCAAACCCACCAGTCGCAAACGTGGAGAGTATGTATACTCACTCATTGTTTCATAGTTGTCACAAGCTTCTGTTATATCCATGCTTTCCCGGTCCTTGACCTTCTGGTCCATGTCCGGTACCGGAGCCCGGAACCGGATGGAACATCCTCGGACCCATAGTGGATCATCGGGTTTTTACACAATGAAGGATTACTGAGCGTTTCCCGTTTATCCGTCTTTATAATCCATGTTCTTATTGTCAATTTCTCCGACATCACTTCTCCATCCTCTTTGGGACTCGTATTATTGTTATGTCCGACAGGTCACCTGACTCGCACCTTTTTAGGAATACAATTAGGACTTAACTATATAAACCCTTAACATATGCCATGTACTTCAGTTTGATAATTAATGTTGCTTTGCTCTACACTTTGCACTGAGTCGTCCTCCAGTTAATTCCCCGGTCTTCTTTCCTTCACCGGCCTCGGTAGTACGCACATCCTATTGTCCTGTGGTGCTTGTGTTATCTCCCCATATACTTTCCGGAAGTTCCGATCCTCTGGTTCCAGAGTCTTTCATCTTGTCCTTCCTTCGGCTCGGTATATAACAGCTTCCGGGCTTGAACGCCACGCATGCTGCATGCCTTGACTCTTGGTAAAATGCTACATTGACAGCTGCACTGCATATTATATACTGTCAATGTCACAACATGCAAGCCATGCCCTCAACGGGAACATGCTGCATTGACAGCTGTGCTGCATGTTTTATTGCAGGGTAATATATTAATATTATATCTTTATCAATTCATTTGTAAACGGTGAATCCTGAGTGGCTGAACTAGTGTTGCATCTGGTCTGCTTGCATCCATCACAATGTCTACTGCTTCGAGCAATGAATCTTACCACGAGAACACAGATAGTGACATTGATCAAGAGCACTTGCGACCTCTGAGCATCAATGCTACAAAGGAGGAGGTTCTCAAGGTCAGTTACTATTCCCACATCTGTCCTGCCAGATCTGATATGGGTGGCAGGCCCTAGAGCACTGTCAACTTGCTCTCAGACGTGTCCTCACCGAGAATCGGAGCCTTCGCCAAACCAATAGCAACTTTCTTGCTGCTGCTTCCTCCAAACAACATCAACTCGTGCAGGGGGACAACAAGCTTGGATACAAGAGCCAAATTGGTACCTTGGCAAAGCGGTTTTTCTTCACCCAAGAAGCATGGGTTCAAACTACAGATTTCCGAAAAGATAGACCAGAGCCCCCCTTGAATCCTGAGAACTGATTCACAAACGACAATGTCTATTCACAAAGCGTGACCACAGCACTATTCGACAACATTCCTCCCAAGTACTATCCACTGCAGGTCCATCGGGCTATGTGTCATGGTCCATTGAGTCTTGGAGACAGTGCCAAGCCTGATCCCAAAGCCAATGCGACAAAATATGGCATATTTGAAGCCACAGATCATTCAATTGCATTTGCTGCCATTGCGGTAGGTCCATCTATACTGCTGGCTTGACTCCACAAAACCGATAAAATGTAGGCCCGATTTGTTCTATCCCCTGACAAAACATGGGCATCTACCAGCACAATCTCAAATATCAAATGGGAGTACAACTACTGAATCTATAGAAAACTTCTAGCATCCAACCGTGATTCCCCAGTTGGGAGGAATATCTTCAAGACATTTAATCGGCATGTCTTCGCTGGGGTGCCACTGCCAATGGCAAACATGGAGGCTGACTCAGATGGGGATCAAGATGTCGAGGATGAGATCAGTGCTGCCATGCACCATCTTGCATTCGGAACTTTGGATGACGCTGATGCTCAACCCGACAACAGTGTAATGGATGGGGCTATTAACAATCTTGGATAGATGAATGTAGGGAAGCACATTTTGCTCCCACTCCTCCTGTGCTCACTGGTGTCCTGGATCGAGCAGCCACTGCAGGCTCCAGCCACACTCCACCCTATATTCCTTCTGCCACTAATTCAGATGTTCACCCCAACCAGCAAGAATTAGTAGAGATCGAAGGTCCGAGACACAGTGGTTGGCAGGCTGGACAAGGGTCCAAGAGAAAAGGGACAAGTTGATCCAATGTATAGTCATTGCCGAATGTTTTTTTTGTGTTATGCAATATGCACTTTGTTGTCTTGGCTATCGTGTTGTTAGATGAATCAACATCCCCAACACTTACTCACAAAGCTTGCCTGGTGCCGTGGTTAATGTGTACAAATGTTTATGAACCTTGTTTAATTAGGTCTTGGGTTCGAATCTCGAGACAGCCATTAATCTTAAAATTGGCGATGTTCATAGCCATGACTTGTTTTAATTTATCCCAAATTGATTTATTATCCTTTCAACATGTAATAAGCTCAGACCGTCCTTAAAATGAGTTTAGTCCCTTACAAGGCCTTACAATTTAAATTAATCTTACAATTTCTTGAGTTATTACAAGATAACTAGTTATTATAATGTCCTTGCAATGCGAACTTTCAAGTTACAATGTCCTTATAATGTCATGTGATATTTAAGCCTTATAAGCAATAATAATACCTTGAAACCGGGTTAAGGTTTTTCCGACATCAGTCGGCTGCAGTGGGTGAAAAAGATTCAGATTGAGTCAGAACGTTCCTCGGTATTACGTAGCCCCCATCCGCAAAATCCGAGGTGTTTTCTTGGAAGTTGGAACCCTTGGATGTAACACGTTGGAAGCCTGCTCATGCCACCGGAAGTCTGGCAGGAATCTTCAAGTTAACAGGACATGATGGGCATTGCGGCTCTGAGCGACATGACGTGACACGTCTCTCATTCAGCGGGTAATTCCGTATTCCAGTCTACCCGAAGTCTCCCATCAGTTGACCGTTTTTGTGTTCATCAATTCTACGCGAAGTCTACTGTACCTGGAGTCGCTACGTAGAATTGATCCCAGCGGATCCAAAGCTCTCGATTTGACCGACCCAGTTTGAGAAGCGGTTCTCGAGAGAGAGAGAGAAAGTGGAGAATCACATGAGAACCGTAACCGCCTCAGAACCGCCTTGCAGAACCTCCTCCAGAGGAGGTTCTGCAATTCAAGACAGTTCTCGGTTCTCGGTTTTCGTTGACTTCCACAATTTAATAGATTCAGAACCGTCGGCAGAACCGACCCCCGGAACCGCCCGAAAACCTTTACTCTGACTGTCCCTAGTTGCTGGGGTAGGTAAGTGTCCAAGTTACTGTAAGTACTATTACGCTCAATTCGACAGGGGGTGTGACGCGTGACTCGCTCAACCAATTCGACAGTTCGACAACCACCGAAATTTTGCGTGACAACCGAAAATTTTCGACAATCAACACGAAAGATTGGCAAATTCGACCTTTTTAGTGAACCCCCGTCGACCAGGTGGTTTCGACAGACCCCTCCGTGATGCGTGACCACGTACCAAATTCGACAGGGTGCGTGACGCGTGACTGTCGAATTGAACGTATAACGGGACTGCGCTAGAGCCAGAAGGAACGTGTCTGGGGAGGTCCAAATGCACGGCAGATCGGGAATCATTTGATACACGTCTCCCAACTCCCATCGCAACGTAACCAGCGCCGCCTCGCCAAAGGATCCCCAATAATACCCTTGAAGGCTAGCACCCGACTTCCTCCGATCGGCCGATTCTTGTCCGGATCCAAATTTTGTCCAAAATTCCGTTTTATTCCTCCAGGACGCTGAATATGGCGATCGACGGATGTTGTCATAATTTTTTTGCTATTATTTTCTCTGGTTCACCTTCCATTGCGGGCCTAATTCCGCTAAGGAACCATGTCCCCCTTCAACGTCGCTCCGGCAATCCGTCGACAGGCTCAGGCTCGAAATATATTATTCCTGCGGAACAGAAGAAACATGGCCTCCCGATTAACGTCCGCCAATCGCCCACACCCCAGATCCACATGCGCAGACTCCGCTCAGACACGCTTAGGGGCGCCGGAGCACAGGAGGGATCGCGCTTGTGTATATGGGAAATGTGGTATGGTGGGTAGCTTTAAAAAGCCGCTCGTATCCTTCGAGATTATCCCTTCCCCTCCTTTGCCTAATGGGCCTCGACACTGTCATTGGGTGAGTCGTCTTCATATCTGCTGGAAACGTATTCTCGTATGCCCAATCTCAATCCAGTGCTTTGCTCGTTGGAACCTGGGTCACATCTGGGTGTACTTTCTCTTCATCCTTGCAGAGCTCCGTACTTATATTGATGATGATCACAGATGCTTCTGAGCATCGAGATGAAGCAGGCATTCTACTATTACACTAATTTCCCCAACGACAACTGGATGCTGAAGGTGTGTCTTCCATCCACCATCGAATTTACTCTCATTGATCCTGTTGCGCCTCACAGTGTCTGGTCACCACAGTGCTCACGGTGGACGCTGTTTCTGTCCTTAGCAACTATGCCTCTGTCTATCTCGTGCGTGCCTCTTTCTCCTTTCCGCCAGCCGTCGTTGACCATATTATTCTTCAGTATTGCATCACCCACTGGGGTGCGTATCATTTATCATCTCATACGCCCAGTCAACTCATATCATTTCTTTTAAAGGTGAACCCACGTACCTGCAAAATCAGTATTGGGTATATATCCCATACTTTCCCCCGCGAACTTATCTTACTCAAACCCCCCCAGCCTGTCCCTCTCTACCTCTTCGCCACCGGCCTCGTCGCCTCTCTAGTCCAAAGCTTCTTGGCCGTCAGATACTGGAACTTGTGAGTGCCTCTTTCCCTTTTCTCATTAACATCTCGCTCTTTAATCTAATCAACCTCCATCAGGTCCAAAAACAAACTCGTCACCCCCATCCTCTTCCTCTTAATCCTCAGCGCCGTGCGTACTTATATCCTCATTCCTTCCTTCCATCCATCTTCCACACCTCCTAATCAACCATGCACCCAGATCGGCGGGGCATTCTCATCAGCAGTCACTATCGCCACCTTCCCCACCTACGCCGAGCGCTCGAAGGTCCGCATTCCCGGGACGTGCGTACCACCCGCCCACCACCATCTCCTCCTTCCTTCTCCGTACGTGAAATTGCTGCTTGCTGACACAAAGGAAATGCAGGATATTCCTGGTCTCCGAGGCCGTAACGGATCTCTCCATCGCACTCGCTCTCATCTTCGAGTTCCGGCGGATCAAGACAAACTTCAAAGAAACGAAGAGGTCAGTACTAGTTCTCAGATTATTAGCAGCAAAAGACGCTAATGAGGTTGGCAGTCTACTCAACCGACTGGTAGTGAAAACCCTGCAGACCGGCGCTGCGGGCGCGACTCTCGCCCTCGCTGCTGTGATAGCGTACGTACACCCCCTCCCCCAATCCTGCCATGCGCCCAACTCACTCAATTTTACTATACATAGATTCCTAATCGACAACGAAACCAACGTCCCCACCGGGATCGCCTATTGCCTGGGTCGCATCTACTGCCTGACCTTGGTACGTATGCCTTCTCCCATATCTACCCATCGCGTTCGTGTTGCATATCTCATGGATATCCATATATGTAGCTTTCCAATCTGAACTTCCGCACATCGAGGAAGGCCACCTCGAACAAAGACACGTCGTCTGGCCGTGTTTCTGGGAGTCGTGCGAATCGCGGTGCGACGCAGACGATGGACGATTATGGCGGGATCCGTGAAACTCAACTTTATGCCGCATCTACGAAATCTGACGCTCGCTACAGACGTGTACAAATCCGCCGTGGTTCGTCTCACTCCCCTCTTCATTCCCTCTCCAAAAAAATCCGTTCTGATGTCTTTTTTTCCCAGGTCCACATCGACCGCCCGAAGTCGTCCCGGCCCGATTTCAGTGCCCCTTGCCTTGTCAGTCCATTCTTCCCGTAAAATCTATTCTGACGAGCCTTTCACAGTCCGCAGAAAACCCTGTCGACCAAAACTCCGCCGTTGAGATCGAGATACAGGTGAACGATGGGGAGTCGTATCATTCGAAAAACCCGGATTTGTTTTCTGTATGATGTAGGGGAGGGGATGTATCGCACTCCTCTTTTGGATGTAAGTTGAACTGCTGGTTAATAATCAAAATATTCTACATCTGGATATGAATTTTTCGTGACTAGAGAGTACTGTACAAGGATTATCGCTTACTTTCCACGTCATCCAAACAAGTTTTACGTTCAACTCGTACATCATCTGCAAACAAAGTACTGTGCCATTTCAATCAATTCGACAGGGGGGGGGTGACGCGTGACACCCCGGATTTCATGATTTCGCTGCAGATGCGACATGTTTCTGGTTGGATTTCCGTCCTGAAACAGGCTACGTGGGACACATCGTGCCAAAATTATTGGCCTAGCTCCCATTTTTTGTCCAGACACGGACCTAGCATTTCCAGTCAAAACTGCAATTTCTTGTCCGAAATGGACCTACTAGTAGTACCTAGGTTGGGGGCCCAAATTTCCTAATTTTTGTCCGGACCCGGACCTAACCCCTCATGGCATTTTCAGGGTCCTGTTGCCAAGACATGCCTTTCACTTTCGACTGCCAAGTGACAAAGTCTATACTCTCGCGGCGTGCGCTGACGGTACCGTTCCTTATAGCGCAGGATCTCGATGCCGAGCGTGTGAGGACAAGTAGTGATGATACACACCACTTCTTGCTGATCGAGGATGATATTTGAGTTCTCACCCTGTGAAAAGTCTCTGAACTATTGCATTGGATCGTGAAGTGCTCTCGACAGCGCACTCCGGCATCCTTGGCGCGTCAATAAGCACGGATTCACCACACGCGCACCGTTTCCGCCGCTCAAGCAATTCATATTGTATTAAATTTGAGTTCCTTAATCTTCGACTGTCCGATCATTCCCGTGCCTCATCGTTATACGATTCTTACCAGACAAAAAAAAGGGCCAAGAAAAGCTTACCGTAAGTACACGGTAAAGTAGCTATAGATAAAACAAAATTCTCTCAAAGCTAAGTGTATTTTTCATTGGACTTGGTACCCAATATACTTAACTTACCAGATGTCACACCCAACTCATACAGCACTTAGTACCAAGTATTACATAATACATCAGGGTTATTTTTAGTTGTTTTCTCCATTTGACTGTTCGCACTGAGCAGGCACTAGGCAGGCACATAACTTCTTCTCCACACCCCCATGAGCAATATAACGACGCGCACGAACAAGCCAGGGTACTTTGGCAAGGGCTCCGTTGAGGTCGCTAAGCCCTCTGCAGACGACGAGGGGCCGACGCGGCGGCTCGCCATCACTGCCGACCGCCTTGTCACCCAGCCGTTCGAGGGCATCGACACAGTGTACGACATCCTTGAGTACGTTGCGCGCACACACGGCTCGCGCGATGCGTTGGGCTGGCGTGACATCGTCGACATTCACGAGGAAACCAAGGACGTGACGAAGATGGTCGACGGCAAGGAGGTCGTGGAGAAGAAGAAGTGGAAGTACTTCCAGCTGAGCGACTACCAGTACATCAGCTACGTCCAGCTGCGCGACCAGGTCTCGGAGATTGCCCGCGGGCTCGTCGACCTCGGCATCACCGCCGACGACGTGTTCAACATCTATGCGCAAACGAGGTAGGAGCGTGTAGCGACTACACCATTGCTGTTACTCACGTGGCGCAGCCTCAACTGGCAGCTCATGGCCCACGCCTGCGGGTCCATCTCGACGACAATTGCCACGGCATATGACACCCTGGGTCCCGCCGGGCTTACGCACTCGCTCAATGAGCCGTCGTGCGTAGGTCTCTTCACAAACGCCGAGCTACTGCCGACCCTCCTCACCGTGCTGTCCAACACGCCCACCGTCCGGTTCGTCGTCTTTGACGGCGAACCCGCCGCTAAGCTGCTCGCCCAGCTCAAGGAGTCGCGGCCGGATCTCTCCATCCTCTCCATCGACGACCTGCGCAAGCGCGGCGCACCACTGTCTCTCGACACGCTCGCCGACCGCCGGCCGAGCGCAAGCACCGTCAGCTGCATCATGTACACCTCGGGCAGCACCGGTACGCCGAAGGGCGTCGTCATCACGCATGCGAATCTCGTCGCGTCCGTCGGCGCCGTGCGCACGCTCTCGGGCACCACCTCACGATGGACGATGCGTACCTCGCGTACCTCCCGCTCGCACACATCCTCGTAGTACATCGTCGAGCTCTGCATGCTCTTCGTCGGCATGCCGACTGGCTTCGGGCGCGTCAAGACGCTCACCCGACCGAGCGTGCGCCACTGCGACGGCGACATCAAGTGCTTCCGGCCCAGCATTATGGTCGGTGTGCCTGCGGTTGTGGGAGACGATCCGCAAGGGCATCATAGGCAAGGTCGCGGCCGGCGGCGCGCTCCGCAGCAGCGTGTTCCGCGGCGCCGTCGAGGCGAAGCGCCGTGGCGTTCCCGGGCTTGCGAAGCTCGCGGACAGCGTTGTGCTGAGCAGCGTGCGCGCAGCGACCGGTGGGCGGCTGCGCATCGCGCTGAGTGGCGGCGCGGCGATCAGCCGCGAGACGCAGGAGTTCTTGAGCGTAGCACTCGTGATGCTGCTGCAGGGTACGCCTCTTTCCCCTTCTCATC
>JARGXW010000470.1:0-109477 GCA_029204085.1 Mycena sp. CBHHK59/15 | reverse complement strand
TTTTGGACTTCGGAGAGCTTAGTTTTATGATATGGGATCACACAATCCAGAGCCAAAACTTTGTCAACCCGAATTAGAGCTCGAGTCTTGGTAGTTGAGACCCAAATCTTAGATCCGTCAGAAGTCTGGAAGAATGCTGGCTGTTCAATGATTGTTCCATGTGCGATTTCATGGTTTCGCACATATAGACTGACAGGTTGACCAATGGGGGTTACAGATGAAAGAGGCTGTCCATCTGTATGCATTTTTCGGAGTTCTTTCAACAGGACAAGCTGCACATGTGCATCGAGAGTGGCATAACCACGCTGTTCATCTGAGTATTTTGGAGTGCTCCAAGATGAAACACGGAGATCCTTTGAAAGAGAAAACCCTAAGACTGCAGCCACAATAGATGCTAGTGATGCCGTTGCTGTAGGAACAGTTTTCTTTTGAGCTGCAAGCTGCCCAATATCAAGAGTTCCAGCAAAATTCTTCTTTCGTTTGAGCGGCAATTTGAAATCTGGAAAGTCTCGAGCCAGCTTCTGAAAATCAGCAGCTATATGACGGCCAACTTTGAGAAACTGCTTGGATGCGAGGAGAGTAAGAAGTGATCCAGGAAGTTTTTTGAGAGTGTAAACATAGAGAAGGTAGACCTCATCAGCAATTGCAATCTGGATAAGTGCAGTCTTTTGAGGTCCTGAGGCACCGATGCCAGTAGTGAACTCCCACTCCATGTCAAAGCCCACATCAATAACCAGATCATCATCGTCCTCTTCTCTGATGAGACTAAGGATACCAGTGCATGCAACATCAATTCGGATGCATTCAGACATAGATGGCTGCGAATCTCATTGGAAAGGACAAGCTTGGGCAAACCAGGAAATTCAGTGGTCTCAACAGGTGTGATACCTGCAGCTAGTGATGGAATGTACTGCATAAAAGTTGCTGCATCACTCGCAACATTGCCAGTGAATCCAAGCACTGGTTGCGGAAGCCCGCGTGCAGTCAATGATTTGACAATTCAGGAACACTCAAATATAGTGTTACTATAAGTGGCTCGCAACCCTGGCACTCTCGCCGTCCCATGGAAACGTATCGAAATCGAACAGAAAATTTGGACTAGAACCGCTTCCGCTGGCATGCGCCGAAATACTTGCATCATAGGAGCTATCGTACGCGGTTGACCCGGACAATGACTGGCTCGCAACCCTGCGACGGCGAGCCAGGGCTTCTGCCCAAGGATTTTCTTCCTGGAAATCTTGCGAAGTTTCTTTATGGTGAACCTGTTCGATTGGCAAGGTCCATCCAAAGATCGTTGCTTCTACAAAGTCAAGGCGTTCATTAAGCTTGGCAAGCACTGCGGTGATTCCATCTGGATCAAAGATATTATTTGGCGAGCCATTTGGGACGTCGATACGGAGGACGAACCGATGTCAGTGTTTGCTTTTGACTTCCGTTTGGAAACCCTTACTAGTTCCGCAGTGGGCCCGTTCACAATGCTCAGAGCGTTTGCTGTATTAAAATGTTAATACAATCGCATTGGATCATTTAACCGGTAACCTGCACTGGAGACACGGTGAATGGGGATCGCATCGAGTCTTCCTTCTCTTGCAGCTGAGACAAGCCTAGAGGGGGTGAGCCTTCGACTTTCTCGAGATATTTTATCTTGCCTTGTTCGGAAGTAAAGCCCCGTTGACTTTCGGCATTTTTGAGATAACAGCCATAGCGGAAACCTGTTGTATATATCTCTGCCTGGAGCCCGGTTCCCTTTGCGGCCGAGACACTCATGGCGGCTATTGATGCCACCTCGCCGCTGGCGACGGGAGTGTCACCGGGAGGGATCAAATACGCGGCATGCGCGGGAAGCTCCAGTACGGCATTCTTTGCTGATATAACCTCCCAGGGCGGGTCGCTGGGGTAAGTTTTGCCCACGCCGATCCAGAGCTTCGGATCGAAAGCTGGACAGCTTGACATGTCCACATCGATTTTCGGCGCCATCCAGTGATTCCAGTCAGTCGAATGACAGTGTGTGAGGGCGGCGGAAAAAGAAAAGATGAAATTGCTTGTACGTGTGTGGCTGTGGCTTGTCGGGCCGACTAAGACCGACTCGCATAATAAAACGGTGGCCAGCGGATTCGAACTGGGACCGATTCAAAAAATTAAGCACGCCCAAGGTCGTGACACAGACAGTTGAGCCACCGAAGCCATTTGAAAGTATATCTGAGATGGCTCCTAGACCGGGGATTTTTGTCCGGACAGGGACCTAAGAGTTTTGCCCCCGACCCAAATTTTTGTCCGGACAGGGCCTAACTTGGAGGCTCAAAACCCAAATTTTTTGTCCGGACACGGACCAGGCCTTCACGCCTATTATTGGGTACTGGCAAGTGTAACCAAATGACCGGCGCTTACATAATGCACCCAAACACAGAAATCATGGCAAAATCAGTCGGACCGCGCTGCTGCCTCACCCATCAATATTGGGAGCACATTTTGTGTGGGAGACCGTCTCAGAATTACATTTTGAAGGGAGTGTCCCGGCCAGAATTTTGATTTTGGCCTCTGTTATTTTCGTGAATTTTGATAGACATTTAAAACACATTTTCTGAGCAAATTTTAGAAAATCTGTCCGGGACATTCCCTTCATATTCATCTCATATGGTGTCTCAATTTTTATTTGAGGCCAAAAAGTGAATGTGGAAAGCTGGGGCGCGGACCAAAGAATGGCCTGAAATGAGCATGATCGAGGATTACATAACCGATCAAACGCGTCGCGTTCGACGCGTTGCGCCGTTCTTGATGTATAATGTCTCCCTGTGGACTTGTGAGACCCTGAAATGCAAAATTAGAGGTCATTTGTCAAATTGGGAGACCTATGTACTCAATCCTCATAATCTGGGGCTTTTATTACATCCGAAATCATGTATTGCTGCCATTTTGGTGCTCTTGGCCGTTTGCGAGAAAGGGAGTGTTTCTCGAGGTTTCATAGACCCTAAATTTGGTCCACTCAATGATTGAAATGTCTATATGGCCTTCTGAATCCCCCAAACTGTGAAAAGCACCTGAGGCATGTTAACTTCAAGTCAATGGGCAGGAAATGATTGTCTGCATCTGCAAAGCCAATTTCTGTCATTTTCAAGATGTATCTGACACAAATTACATTAGCTGTACTACAATACATATGCTCAAAGCATTTTGGATGGTTTAGATCCACTCCAAGCAGGTTGTGGCTGCCATAAAATGGATTTGCCATCGAAATCAGTCATTTGGGTGACAGACCACACATGTACAAACAGACATTTATTTGGGCTGGTTGCCAGTACCCACTATTATCGGGGGTCCTCGCTCCCTTCCCCCGCGGTATCAATCAGTATGGCTCGGCCAGTGTTCGCCCGAAGGGTGAAGGCCTTCGACTCCGAAGGCCTTCCGGAAGGCCTTCATGAAGGCCTTCAGGATTTTCGGCCGAGACGGTAGGCCTTCGGAAGGCCTTCAGTTATCACGTGTTTGCATTATGTAATTTAACCGGTGCACGGTTTGCGCGGCGCATGCATCTGATGCCCGTGTCTGCATCCGGACATTTGTGTCGCCGTCTCTGCACCCGCAGTTCACCGTCGCAGGGTCGCAAATTTTATTTCTTGGCCGTTCTACTACTCAATCGTCCCTGCGTATATTGGGTTTCAAATTCTTCCATTTGGTTTAATATAAGGTGTATTGTCAACTTCGAGCAGTACAAATACTGTACCGCCGAGTCTACTTTATCTTGTAGTTCTCGCGCACTTCAAATCGACATCATGTCCAACACTCTGTGGGCTTACTTCCACAAAGGAGAGAAGCAGAATTCGACACATTACAAAACTTATTGCAAATCCTGCGTTGCACACCAGATGGAAAGTGTCGGGGCCCCGATGTCGGACATTATGACACACGGGCAGACATTTCGAGACGGTACGTCCCTCCTTGAAAACTCAGACCGCCTGTTCTCATGCTTGTACTTAGCTTGCACTGTTGTGGGACACACGCTGTCAACCAAGCAGGCGTGGATCGCCCATCTGCTCGGCGGCAGCATCCCTTGTGCCTATGCATCGACAGAAGCGAAGGCGGATGCCACGGCTCATGCCCAAACCAGCTGCCCAAACCACATTGGCATGTTGCAGGATTCAAGCGCCAACCACAAGCTGATCAACAAAATAATTCCATGAGCAGTGCACTCCCTCCCATGTTCTGGACAGATGTGACGTGTCTTCTGGATCTATTGTGCAGAATACATCCATCTGGAACCATGCCCAATGATTCTGAACAATGACTAGATCATTCACGGTGTTTCCCAACCTCCTGAGGATATGAATGAGTGGGAATTTGTGATCTTTTATAAGGCTCTCCAATGAGGGACATTCCCAGACCTATTGAACCTTTACTTCACTGACCTTGTGTTAGCTTTTCCAATCACACAGCCGTATCTTAACTGTGGTAATACAGTTTTTTCTGAAACTCTGTTCAATATATTGGAGCAGGTTAAGATTGAGGCTACTGGGAACAGCTGGCATAATCTGCTGGTCATGAACACTCCTCAGCAGTAAGCAGCATCACACTCAAACCCAGTGTGCACTTTATGCTATGACCTCAGAGATGCCAACCCAAAAATCAAGGACATCATGGTCAGTTTCTGATCATTCAAAGTTCTTAGTGCTCAGTCTGACTTTTTTACAGCCAATCACCTGTAGCCTCACCCAAAAATGTGGAACTTTGACAGTAATAGTTAGTTAATGTTCAATACACATTTGCCCAGATACAACTTATTTACACTGCCAGTCATCTGACTCAAAAATTGGGACATGTGCCATTCTTTGTTTCAAGCACGGCACATCACAGTTGAAGCATGGCATAATGCTGCCAAAAGCCATCCATATGCTCCTTTATAGTGTGATATGCCATGGATGAAATGGTGTGCCGTGCTTCTCAATTCAGCAGGTCTCATTGATCCTGGAATATTAGAGGGCATTTAAGAACCTTCAAATGTTTGCTTCATAATGCCTTGAGACAACTAAATGCAAGGCTTTTCAGCAAAGCCACAAAATATCGGAAAGTAATAGCTATATACCTTTCAAGTCAGGGATTTGTTAGAGGCTGTTATAACACACAGAATGATTGGAATAAATCCAATGAGAGCTATTGAGCATCAAATATCGAGGGGTCACAACATTTTGAATGAAAACAAGTTACCAGTCAGTGTCACCAGTAGTACTAGCTGTTAGACAGCACATGTGGAGAGTCTGAGGTGCTCATACGGAGGAGTTCAAGTTTGACGCTTGGGCTTGATTTATAGCTGGAAAACAGTCAGTGAATCATCTACCTGTTTGACAGTGAATACACACACTGCGTGCCCGCTGAGCGTACTTGCCGATTTCAGTGACTGATGTAAGCTGACGGACCCACCGACCCCTTGCTCCCCAAGTACTCCTTACTCTTACTCCTTGACGCACCCCCGGCGGCGTCGAAATTGCGCCCGCGTTGCTAGGCAAAAAACAAAACAAAAAAGAGCATTTGTCGGCCCACCGCGGCCGATCAGCCCTGCAAGATGCTTGGGTTTCAGCGGACAACGAAACCGAATTGTGTACCTTCAGGGGCGCGACGGGGTATTGAAAATCAGTTTACGCGCGTCGGCTTGCTTACTCATCCAGGGCTCGCGTCGCGAATTTGACCGCGTCGGGGGGGTGGTTTGGCGTTGGCGCTTTGCATTTGGCAAACGCAAAACGCCCAATATACGTCGTGGGTTGGGATGCGCATGGGGCGGGAGGGCTCACCCGCGTGCACGTGCGCAGCAGTGCGGGGTAGGTATCACGATCGCTCGTGTACGCGCCCGCGAGGGATTTGCGCTCGTTCGTGTGCGCGGCGGCTCTAATTATAGCCCAAGGGCGGAGTTATGCTGTACGTATATGTGCTGGATTTTGCCAATGCGTCGGCAGGCGCGTTACGTATGTCAGTGATAGCAGTCTATCAGGTAGGGATTTTGAGTTTGAGTTCAGTGCTACGTGCGACACGGCTGCAGTCTGTTATTCATTCGTTCATGTCCACCCGCGCCACGTCACGGTGCGCTGCCAGTGAGAGGCTGCAATTGGAGTTTGGAGTGTGCAATTGGAGTATGGCGTCGGGCAGCGATCTCAGCGGACGCGGACGCGACCTGCAGTTACAGCCGGTGGGGGTGATCGTGATTCGTGAAACACGGGCACACCACCTTTGGACGGGACGGGACGGTGAAACGGAAACACATACGGTAAGTGTAACTGTACCCGCACAGGGCAAGTCTACATGTTACACTTTGCGAACGGCGGAAATCCGCCGACCTAGGCGTCTATGGGTACCTGCCAGCGCCCCGCGGCTGCCCGCGTCATGGCCCTGGGATGGAATGGAAGGAAGGGCAGCGGGAATGAACTGACGTACGCATGCACGCACGCTTGCGCGATTTGGGCAGCGGCCGGTGTAAGTTGCATGTTGCCATGTGCCACTAGCCCGTGCAACGCCACCAGTGACGTGGGCCGGGCGCACTACCACTGGCGGCAGCGGCGGTAACCGGGCACGGGAGAAGCACCAGGGTACCGAGCTTGCACTGGCACTTGCGCTACCGAGGGCTGGCTCGATGCGGCGGAGGTGGGGTGTACCACTGGGACGGGGCGCTGAGCTCGCGTAGCGGTTCATATTTGCGATGGCGCAGCGTGAACCCGGACCGCGCGCGCCCGGCGGGGCAAGTTGTTGAGCACATCATCCAGTCGGGAGTGCGTAAAAAGAAACTTATGTAAACTAACTTTAACTTTACTTGGCCCTTTCGGCAGCCGTGCCGCAAGTTAACTTAAGGTTTCCCACGCGTGCTGAAAGTAACTTATTTCAAACTCCGCTTACACGGCCATCCTACCTCTACAAAGAATATCTTACCAACTCTGACAGACCATCTAGGTCTTTTCCAGCAGATATTGATACCACTCTCTTGACCCCAATGACCCCAAAATGTGAACGCTGAGAACTTGAGTGAACTTGGGCACCTATGGAATGAATATTGGGAAGATCGGGTTGAAACCCCTGACATCTAAGACCCATTTTTTGGTACATCATTTTTCTTTGAGCCATGACCAAATTGATATGACTAGATTTGTTTGTCCTTGTAGCAAAAATTGGGCGAAATCCAAGTTCCCCCGGGTAGCCAAAGAGGATATACCAAGCTCGCACGGCACATCTATTTTCAAACACTGCACATTCAGTGCAAACACTGCACATTCCGTCTAATGTGCCGCCTTTTATTACAAAGGCGGCACTTACCATTTTGGAATGTGCAGTGCGTCGGTAAGGCTTGGCAAATCACCTTACGGACCCATTCCGTAACGGTCCACGCGTCCATACCGATTTTTTCATTCCTCCCCCACCTTCCACCTTACGCCCCCGACCCGTCTTGCGGCGAGCACGCGTCGAAATGGCCAATGCAGCGTCAAAGCACACACCCGCCGACCGCGAGTACATTGGCAGCTTGTCACCGCACATCTTGATGGAATTTCGGGACTATGTACGCGGTCTCCGTGGCAAATCAGTGGCTTCCATTGCTCACCTAATGCGACGAGAACTAGCTTTTTAATCCCACTTATATCACCATCAACGCCGCAAAGTTCCTTGATTATGAATGGATAGACATCACTCTGCTTCGGGAGTATGTCTCGGTGCTCGGCGCGTCAACGACGCGTTCACTCCCAATCCTTGATCAGGTTCATGTTAAAATAGAAGCTGTACCCCCTTCTGTGTCGACTGTTTCCGTCAAAGCGGAGCCCGACGTCCAACACGTAGCTTCTGTAAAAACGCGCACGCTGCACGTGGGCGAGCGTGAAGTTATCGAACTCCTTTCGGATTCAGAACCCCAGACCGAAGACCTGGACTCAGATCTGGAGGTGATAGAGGCGCTCCAGCCTTCTCGGTCATCTAGCGTCCCCCCATTGTCTGGTGAGTAGCTTCTTCAAATTCCCCTCCCCATCTTTAATTTTTGTAGATGCCGACCATTCGTCCAAACATGATAGCGATTTCGAGGAGCTTGATGGAGGATCAGACGGTGCGCCCAGTTTATGATTTAGCCTGTCCAATATTCATTCCCGCTGGCCAGATGAGAACTCCGACGACCTGATGCTGTCCGACACCGTCTGGCTTGATGATGGTACATCACAGATGATCAGTGGGAGATTTCGTCCCAGCCAGAAAGTAACCGTTGAGCGAATGGAGTACCGGAATGGTGCCGCCGCCGTCTATCCAATCCATCGCGTTCGAACGGGGATTGTTGTGGACCTTAGCGATCCGAAATATCATTTTCGGGACGCTTCCAAAGCCTTGGTTCCGCTCACTACAGTCATTATGGACGCAGTTGGTTTTTATTTTATTTTCAAGCTCCAATACTGATTTTTTGGATAGGATAACGACTCCTGGAAATGGCTTGGTGGTAGTGCCAGCGCAAACGTCACTTTCTCCCCTAGCGAGAAGGCTATCAGCTGCCGAAGCATTCGGTATGAATGCAAGGGTGCTCATGCGTGCGATCAGCTTGACGCCGCGCTACGAACCGCAGTTCGGTTCGAGTTGGATGATCTCGCACCGCGCCAAGCGATTGTTCTCGCACAGCAGGAGACCCGTCGCACGGAAGGGAACACGCCCGAAGAACGGGTGGTACTGTGAGTTTTCTATCCTGAGTCCCCAACCCAAATCTCTCACCGTCTGTCAGGTTCATCAACATGATGCGCAAAACCAAGTGCAATGCCATCGATTCAATGGGCAAACCATGCCGCGGTGGGCCGATATTAAAACCGAAGCCTCAGGTATTTCTCTGATTCGATCTCGGAAACGTTTGTGTACTGACATCTTAACTACAGGGACCTTCGCGTGGTCATGAGCTCTTCGTCGGATGCAGTGGCTGGACTCCAAAATTCCAACAGGGCCACCGAACACACACCATCTCCGATAATGTCAATGAAAACCTTCTCGCCAGGGGCTTGGCGGGGTTGCCCCTCGCCGACGATGTCAGCAAGGATACTTCACCATGCAGCGGGATCATTCACCCGCACATTGGACTCAAAAAGAAACTGTGTCGTATGTATTGTCAACTGTTTAAATTCCACGCCTCAACACACTGATTACTTCTCAGCTCACGCTCATATCGTGAATGGACTGCAAGTGCAGGGGGAAATCAAGAATTATCCCTGTACTGCATTGCGATGGATTTATGTCCCCAAGGACTCGTCCATCCGCCAAGTCCTCATCATTCATAATGATCTCGGCCATAATCACCCCTGTCCCGCTCTCAGCAAAGTGACGTTTGGGCACAAGGACACTTATCGTCGGTGTATTCAGGCCAACGGTGTTCTTGGGGCCACAGTAGCGAAAATCGACAATGGTAAGCCCTTATTCTTCTGTGTTTTATTCCGTGTATGATTGAGATTCATCCTAGCGCAATCAACCAAGATGCTCCTTGCCGGAAAAACCCCCGCTGCCCACGCTGCGCCTCTGCACAACAAACGTGCGAAGCGCAGTATACTTCACGCTGAAAAGCTTCAGAAGTATCCCAACGGTCTCGGCGTCGATGGTGAGCTGCAAACCCCAGTTCACTACCAATATACTCACGCTGCTTAGCCATATACTCCATCTATCGCGCTGAATTGACCAAACCGCTTCCCGAACGCTACGTGCACAGTTACATTGAGACGCCAAAAGGCGAGAAAATCATCGTGACCTTCGTCGTTTACCTCTTGAAGCTTCTTGATGATCCCGGAGTAACGTCCTTCGACGGCGATACGACTTTCAAAGGGGTCGAGGGCAAAATGAACGAATGGGAGCTTACGATATTTGCAAAGGTTGTCCAACGCGGTTCGTTTTTTGCTTCATTTACACAGTAATGGTACTCACGTATATGTTAGCTGCCTCCGTTCTTCACGCATATATCAATGGCTCGAGTGCAGATTTTTTCGAGCTTCTCTTTGACGAGCTCCAAAAGAGGAAGCTCGAGGTGACTGGCAAGCCGATCGCATTCAAAATATTTGTTCCGGGCGGTAATCTACTAGTCGCAAATGTGGACATGGATACTGCTCAAGTCATTGGTCTCTGCCGTTCGGTCCTCAGCTTCAGTGATCCCGAATACAGCCGCATTCCGAAAGATACTCCGCCCAAGCAGATTGCGCCGAAGTTCATCAAGAGCTGCCTACGACACGGCAAGGAGTAAGCAGTTTACTCCTCCTTTTCATTGAGAGCTGCTTACATTACATTCTTTAGGCCAATTCACGACTTTCGCGCGCTTGTATCGCCAGCCCAGTTAGCGCGTCTTCAGGATTGCTTCTACCTTGACTCGGTGGAGTCTCTGAACACGTTCTCCTCCTTCGTTTACGGCCTGAACATCCAGAAAATTTCTGGTTAGTCTTTACTTCGGAAATGTGTTTCTCTAACCACCACTCTGCCTTTAGATTGGTGGAGACATAAAGAAATCGACCCCTGGATTATTCCGTGCATCATCAAATCCCAGTCGCAAATTCCCGCGGATATCTGGGACGCCACTCCTTCAACGACCAACACCAACGAGGCGCAGCACCACTGGACGAACAGCTTAACTGGAACCAAACTAACGCCTGTTGAAGCGCTTGAGAGGTGTGCTTGTTTCAGTTTGTGCATTACCTTCTTTGACGCTCACCTGTTGCAGTCAACGTCGGGTTGACCAGAACGTTGCGGATGAGCGCACAGAGCATCAGCACTTTTCCACTTTCCGCTTGATTCTCTTGCACACATATGCCAATGACGGGCAGTCATTTCCCTCAGTACCACAATACTAACACGTGTAAGGGCAAAGAAGCATACAACAGTAATTTTTTCATGGACATTAAGCCGGGCAAAAGGGAGATGGTCGGGTGATGGCACAGAAAATGGTTCGTTTCGAAACAAATTATTCATTGGCGATGGATTCACAATAACATTATCATTGGAGTGTAGGACAGGAGGGTCTGCCACACCTCGCGTACCAGGCGTACACGAGGGGGTCAATACTACATCAGGTCGACCCGAGGACACTGATGAGGAGGACGATGGGTCCACACCGATGTCGCCTCGGAACACTGGTGTAATAGACGATCCTGGGAAAACAGAGATGAACACATGTCAATGGCAATACAAGTCATGACGCACCTATGGATAACGAGGCACTTGATTCTGCACCAAGCGTGTGTCGAAGCTCGAGTGGGCCAGAACTCAGGTGCACGACAAGTTCAGAGGTGGAGTTGGAGGTGGAGTTGGAGACAAACTGGAGCCAGTCCAAGCCGAGCACAAGATCAGAATGCGAGGAAGCAGCCACCAGAATGTCGTTCAGGCGCATAGAGATGAAACCGGTGTTGCACGGAAGGGAGAGGAGACCAGAAGCCCGCGAGTTCCGGGTACGGAGCCTGGAGTTCATTACCCATTCTAGAGAAAGCGCAGAGCGTGCAGCATTGCCGTTGAAGACGGCGGAGACAGGAACATCGCAGAAGGTAGCGAGGGAGGACATGGAGGGCGAAGGAAGAAGTGTCGTTGTCAGGTCGACGTGGCCATTGATGCAGTTGATCTCGGAGGCAGAAATACTCCGAGGCCGACACAGTCGGATGAACACAAAATAAAAATGACACATCAAATAAGAATTTGGGACGCTGAGAACTTGGCTGAACTTCTATACCCAGGAAAAAAATGGGGAAGATGGGCACATTGAACCAGAAACCAAGGCTGAATTAACGGGGAGTCTACTCTGTGAACACTTTCTTATATCCACTTTTTTGTGCCATGACAAAATTGGAATGACGAAATCATGTTTGTCCTTGTAGCAAATGTTGGCGGATAGGCAAGTTCCCCAGGGTAGCCAAACCTAACGGTTCAGCAATGATGGGTCTATGGCCGTAGCCAGACCCTCTCTCTATGGGGTCCCGGAACGCAGTGAGTTTATTTGACAACACGGCTTGTCCGATTGCTGTCTGAGCTGCTGTCCTAATCCTGACAAAATCGACAAAATCAGTCCTGACATTTTTCCGGCTCAAAAATCAGTAAGTTGCGAAGAATGGAGGATTTTCGTGATCCTTTGGAGCTCACGCAAATCCCCGATCTCATCAATTCACAACTTCGCATTCGACCACAACATGCATGCCTCTGGATTCCTGGGACTCGGTGCTCCTTTGGCTGTATTGCTCTTCATTCACCTCCTGCGAGAGCTGACACGCGGGCTCACGTCGAATGCATCCAGCGATTTCTCCAAGCGGTCCAGTCCATTGCACCCTCAGCGAGATCTATTAAGCCGGAGAAGGAATGTGCTACAAATCGCGCAGGGCGAATCCCGACCCTCGTCTCCATGTGCCTATTTGTCCTAGGACAGAGCTTGGGGACTAACGAGGTATATGTGGACGAGGAGTTTGCAGAGATATACGAGACGGTCCCTGCTCATCATAGAAGGTTGGCTTTCTAATCTCCTCTTCCACTGCACGTAGCTTACCACTATGACAGCGTCGCCATGCTGTATCATGGATGCTCCTGGATATCCTCGCACATACCAGTTCACTCTGATAGCCTGATCACTTTCATCGGGGCAGTCAACACCTTTTCCGTCTCGCCAGAGGCGCAGGCCCTCCTGATGTTGACGATCTTTCCAAATTCATCGTACATCGAAACCGCGGACTCATTCTGTGAAATGCTGGAGGAAGCACTCACCGGATATCATGGTTCACGTTCCTTGAACCCTCTCCCCCACGTCGTCGACCGCGCCATTGTCTCTGCTGCAGGACCCATGGCGGATTTTGTTTTTGATCTTATGGTGCTGCTGGAGGTCGAAAGACGGGAGGACGACTCTTTTCAACACGCTCGAAGGCCTCAAGCTAAACATCTGAAGCCACTTCTCTGCCGACTGGCGTTCTATGTCGACAGCCATAGGGAGCCGCCGCGTGGTATGATACTGCCGCGTCTATGCGCCAAGGACGTGGATGAATCTCGTGACCCACTCGATCTCTTTCAATATACACACTGGTAGCCCGAAGTTATCCAACTCGCACGGCAATGCCATTCACAGCAAGTGGCGTGAGAATGAATGTGCCAATCAGATGGTACGTGGAATCGTAAGCGTCGCATATAAAGATCGAACGCTAACGGAGACTGAAGCGACGCGAGATCGGGGAACCGAAGTTGCATTCAGAAGACCTAAGGTTACATTTTTATACTTGAAGACGGTGAAAAAATGAGATAAGCATGAAAAAAAAGTGAAAACGATGGCGAAGATCGAGTTGCTCCGGGAAAGGCAGCTAAGTGGTTCTTCGCGGGAGCCGAAGCAGTTTTGTGCGAGTATCGAGACCTAAGATAGCAGTCGGAAAACGAAGAGCGCGCACGAGGGTGCAGAAAATAGGGTTGCATAGATGAAAGACTTTAAAGACGAAGATCCAAGTTTCGGCACGAGTCGGGGACAAGACAACAAACTGCCCAGGGTGAAGAGAGGTGAAGAGCAGTTGAAGCTCCGAAAGTGCGAAAAGTCTGAAATAGCCAGGAACTTACAGGAGGGACGGTGGTATGAGCTGAGACGCGTAAGAGGTCGTGACGGCAAGAGGACCAGACCCTTGCAAGTTGCAAATCGTTAAATAACTTGGGAGAGGTAGCTTATCAATCTGAAGAAAGGTTTCTTTCTCTTCGACTCTAAAGGTATCCATAATGCGTTTCTTAGAGAATTGACGATGGGCGGTGGGTGTTTCCGCGATTATGATTGCTCGCCTGCATTCTCATGTCCCGCACACAGAACCGTGGATAGTGGTGCAACGCTGGCGAGAGTTGACTGTTACAGGCGCCTCGAACGTGTTTTTTAGCTCTCAAACCACTTGGAAGAAATCACTTGTGCAACTCGCTCGATCAATCGTGGCGCTGTTCGCATGGGCTCGCCTCTGGAAACGCTTGAACCTCAGCATTTCATTCTTAACCAAACAGCTGCAATTCCGAATCGGCCTGTGAATGCCGGGCCATCACGCTGCGCCTGACCATGTGAGCTCATTTGAATGCCTTTCTCGGATCGGAATTGCTGGGGTGATAGCCAGCGAAATTTCATGCGCCTGGCATGCCAGTGAGGCGTACTCCATGGTAGCTCACGGGTAAAGGAAGGTTCCTGGAACGTCGGCTGAGAGTTCTGCGGAGGCGAAGGGGTGTTAAAGTTAATGGACCTGCAAATACATCCCCTCTTCTGCCGAGTTTGCGGCAAGCCTCTCTCCGAGATTGTCCGGTTTGCCGGACCGGAGACAGGCTTGCTCCGAACCTCAGGCTGCTTGCCAGCAAGCAGCCTGGCAAGCAGCCTCCGGGCTTGCTCCAGGCTGTAATTTACTTAACTTTGAAGATCACGTGGATGTAAAAAGGAGATGCACGTGATAGCCTAAGTTATCAATGCCACGTCAGCTAAGCAAGCCTATAAGCACTTCATCCTCCCCGTCCGCCACCATACTAGTATGGGGTTGCAACTTACGTTGACCTTCTTTATTTGAGTCGTTTAGGCCATAAATAGGCCACGCCCAAATTCTTCATCCTTGTCGCCGAAATGTCTTCCTAGGGGAGATTTGTGAGCGACATCAAAAGAAGGCCAAAATAGAAGTGAAACTCAGCGGTATTTGGCACTTAGGCAATTGCGCTGTGATTGATCCGCCAGAACCCAAAATGGACTCGGAACACCGATCCAATGATCCCCCAGAGCCCAAATAAAGGGATTCGGCACGACTGAGAGGGTCACACCCAATCCAACGATTCTCTCAAGAGACCGGGACCCGGATACATGGAGTTGACACAACTGGCAAGGTTGTGCTCACTGCAATAATCCAGAGCCGCACTGGAACGATTTGGCCCCACCGGTGTTGCGATCAATCCAGCAGAACCCGGATACATGAATTCGATGCAACTGGCAAGGTTGCACTCAATCCAATAATCCAGAGCTCCGCTGGATAGATTCCGCACCGCTGGGCTAAATCCACCAGAGCCCGGATACATGAAGTCGGCGCAAGTGGCAAGGTTGCTCCGACTCCAATAATCCAGAGCCGGCTTCCACGAAGGAATGAGGGAAATATGGCTCAAACCGCAGGCTTTATATACCATTTCGGCCTGCAGTATCCCAGCCCTGACGGGCTTCGGAATTCTCTTTCCGCCTTCCTGATCTCTGACCCAGGTCCGGGAGAATGAATCTATGGCCTGCCTCACTTAGCGGAAGGTATCTAGGAAAGGCGGTAAGCTCAAAGCTTGACTGATATCAGAAAAATCACCGGTGCAGTGCTAGATGCTTTCTTAGATCTCTTCTTGGGAGGCGGCTTGTGCCGTTCCTTCGGTGGAACTGTCTTAGTGGGGAGGGAATCTGCCAACTGCATCCGTATGTATCAGGAATTGAATATTGTCGAAGATTAAAACATGCCTCTTCATTTCCAATCACCTCCTCAATCTCAGTGTCACTATCCTCGTCGCCCGAACCACCGGATGAGAAATCATCATCGTCCGGGTCCGTGTTCTCAGGTGAATGTGAGTCCTGCAATGAGGGGGACTTGGATGGAGTATGTCAAGGTTTTCCCAGCCGCTGCACGTTTCGGAAAAACTGGTTGGCCATTCCATGAGCTCATGGCACCTCTTATGCCTTCGAAGGCAAAGGGAGGCAGGGTCCGGGTATGAAACAGTCAACCCGGACCCAAACCCGGAAAACCCGGTCTACCGGTTCGAAGTAAGTCCTTATATCTAATTTGCTGTTGAGACGAAAAACTTGTGTTGAGAATTTCTCAGGATTTTGTCTGCACTGTGCCGAGATTGGCTCCGAGGCCCAGGGAACTTGGATCATCAGGAAAAAAAACGCATGACTACGTACTGCCCAGGAGCATCAGTAGTTGGGGTGGCCTGGTAGCCTAGTCCCCCAATACTATGCTCCTGGTAGCCCCCTGCCAAAGCCTGGTAGCTCCCGGTAGCTCTGGCAGGGAGCTCGGTAGCGGTTGGTAGCCGTCGCTTGAACCATCCGTAGCAGTACCATGGTATCATTGTTTGTCGCGTTATCCATAACGAAAGCAGTGATCTGTGAAATTCATTAAAGTTGAGGCAAACAAAAGATGAACTATCTCACCCGTCCAATCAGTCCGAATTTCTCGACCGTCTCCCAAACAGCCGCAGCCATATTCTCACCTGAATGTTGACCGACCAGCTCCCGGAAGTCGATTAAGCATTCCTCTATGCGCGGTTACAAACGACCCCGAATTCCACTGCTCAATGGGCACGACCAAGAGAAAACTCATATCTTCCGTGTTCGTTCCCCAGGTGACGCACTTGTTCCAGTGCCAATCGGGCATCCCGCGGAGAGACAAACCAGAAGTATATGCGCGGTACTGCCGATTGATGTTGATATTTTTCAAGCCATGGCGACGTGCAAGCGATCTGAGGACCAGCGGTCAATCATGGGAAGATGTGTTCACCTTATTTACACTGAACTGCTCCCCCGAAGTCAAGTGCAAGATGGATAATATGCAGATACTGCATGAGTGCCGAGACAGCCGCGACGATTATTTCGCCGAACGGCGCTACCTTGCAAGACGTGCAGTGAAAGAGGTGCGGCGGAAACGAAACCACGAAGACTCTGATGACTTCTGCGGGGAGGACATGACCGAGGAAATGATTCTTGAGCATCTGGAGGCAATTACTGACCGATTTTCTATGAAGAAAGCGGCGGCTCACGAGGAGATAATAGAGTGTGTTGAGTATGCAGAACAAGCTGGCCTGTACAATATTCCAAACACTGTAGTTTCCCCAGCGATGGAGACAGAAGAAGATGAATCTCGACACAATGGGACTTATCTTGTGAACGATACATATCTTGAAGATGTCTGGCAAAAGACCTATGATGACCGCCGTGAAGCTTCGAAGAAGAGTGCAGCTTGTGAACCAGCAACGGTTCGCTCACCAACAAGGGATGATCGAGGACCCCCGTTGAGAAACGACGGATCTGCTCTCCGTAATGCTATATCTTCAGCAAACGAAACTCCTGAAATTCGGCAAGATGTTTCAGCATCTGAACCTGTCGCAGACATTGACGTAGAAGCCCACGTGCGTAAATGGACACTCAACAGAGAACAAGCGCAGGCTTTCAGAATCATAGCCCGTCAATGCTACTTGCTGGTCCAGGTGGCACCGGGAAATCTCGGGTGATAGACGTGTTGCAGGATTTCTTTGCTCTTAGAGGCCAAAGCCGACGACTACGTCTTGCAGCGTTTACCGGGGTAGCCGCCAGGAACATCAAGGTGATGACCCTGCACTCAGCACTATGTTTAAACCAGCGTTCTAACGGAACATCGCAAATCAGGATGCGCAAGGATCTTACCGCAATGTGGGAGGGAGTCGACTACCTTTTTATTGATGAAGTCTCGATGGTCGGAGGCAAGTTCATAATGAGTGAAGGAAAAGAACTCTGACCATGATCAGAGTCCAGCAGAACAGTGTTCAAGCATGGTTCTGTTCTTGATTTGCTTAAACGCTGATTATCTTTGAACACTGTTTAAACCTGTTCATTCAAAAAGTGTTGACACCAGGCGGGTTCGAACTCAGACAAAGCTCACCACCATTAGATAAACACAAGGATAGAGAGGGAGTATTAACCACTGTGCCACAGAACCAATATTGGCAGGAGAGAACCACACCTTTATGGACTCTCAGAACTGGTATATTTGCATCTCACTGGCCACTTAGTACATGGGAGGAACATAATGGCTGCCCTAATGTCTTCTTGAGTAAATCACGCTGAAGTTGATAATTGCTTCTATTAAATTGTTCTGTTGTACCTGTTCTCATTCAGCTTGATAGCTAAATGCAGGCTGAAAATAGCACAGGACATCTTGATATGAGATGCATCCACTGAGCAAACACTTTCAAGTACGAGATCCAGCATCCTATCACTGTCCAAGACACGTTTGGACTTGTGAAATCCCAACAAGAAATGGGCTCCCAAGGAAGCCATTTGACACCTAGTGTAAGCCTTGCCATCACTTCTCATTGGCTCAGTGGTTATGACTCGTCTTCTGAGGGATGTGTGCTAGAGGTCCTTGGTTCGAATCCTTCAACGGCCATTCCTTGGATGCTGCTTTTTGAACGGTGTTTGAACGCTATTTAAACACGGTTTAAACCAATGTTTGATCTGAACCTTGTTTCACCACCGATTTGCCTTGAACACACGTCCAGAGCCAGCTGTCAGCTGCAATGCTTCGGACCCTGTGAGCTGATAAGTTAACATGTTTGAACAGAGCAATAATTGAACCGGGTCATCTGTTGAGACAGCGATTGCTTAAACAAACCTCATATGGTTACTGCCGCGTGTCTGTACAAACTCGAGGGCGAGCCCACGCTGGAGCTGCCCTTCCTGGCCACTATCGACGGCAATAACTCGCTCAAACGGTTTGAGCTGCGCGAGCGGGAGGACGTGCGCGAGGATGGGACTGCTGTGCCCGGCGCCTCCAAGGAGCGCCTCGATAGGCGCGCAGCACCGGGCGACTACTACTTGTCGCGGGAGGAGGTCGATAATTGGGCGAGGGAGGGCCTCGACGATCTGATGAAGGCCTCGATCCCCGACGCCGAGCACGACGAGGACAACGACGGGTGTACGGAGCGGTGGCAGAACATGAAGGAGGACGTGACGGCGCGCGCGTGGGGCATGTACGACGAGACGGGGTTCTTCCCTGCGCTCTGCCGACATGGGTTTGTGCTCATCGTCGTGGATATGATCAAGAGTGGGGAGCTGTAAGTGTTTGCAGCTTTTTTTCACAGGTTGTACTGACACCGCATACTCTTACGCCATCACTGCCCACCTGCTGCGTGTCCTAGGCCGACTCGGCCTGGGGTACGACATTGGGTGCAAGTTCGGCAAGATGGTGAAGGCGCACCCACTGCTCTCCAAGCTCGCCCGCGACAACCACTTCAGATCCCTCGTCGGCATCTTCCACGGCCACGCACACAACCGCCGTTGCCAGCTGACCCACCTCGCCACCTACGTGATGGGCATGGGCTTGGAGGATCTGGAAGGCTGTGAGTCCTTCTTCTCCAAGTCCAACGCCCTGGCCGCCACCACTCGCTATGCGACGGCTTTCCATCGACAGCAGGCGATTACGACGTATCTGAAGCACACGGATGTCTTCGATACTTATCAAGGCCTTTGTAAGTCGCTCACCTTTTGCAATCTGCTGCATGCTGACCCTTGCTCCTAGCCCTCGTCATCTGCAGCAAGTACCGCCGCGCGTTGAAGATCAGACAGACCATGCCGGCTCTGCGAGATACGATGAGTCGGCTTGGCGTCGCGTCTCGCAGGGTGTTCGAGGAGTGGCTGGAGAAGGAAAAGGCCCACCTGCGCACGCTTTCAAAGGAGCCGTTGCAGGAGACGATGGAGATGGAGTATTACCAAAAGTTGGTAAACCTCCAGGACGTCGAGTAAGTCCCTGCAATTTCTTTTCATCTGCGTGCCATCTGATTTATATCCCTTACCTTAGAGAGCGCGTGTCGGTCGCGCTCGGGGTCGCGTTGCCCTTTGTGCCCGTTGAGGGGGATGCCGCCTACGCCGCGGCATATCGAGACGCAGCGTCGACATGCCCTCGAGGTCCATACGAAGGCACTTGCCGCGGTGCACGACTTGGAGCTGCGGCTGGGGACGAAGCGTTGGGTCAGCGGGGATGAGAAGTGGGTCACCACCGCGGCGATGGTCAGCAGGCGCCGCTACCAGCGCGCCCTCGACCGCCTCGAGGGGTTGATCATCGCGCGAATGTTTGAGCTGGGCAAGGTGAATATGTCCGGCACAGGTAAGTCACCACCGCTGCTTGATGATTGAGGACTCACCCGTTTGCTGCGCAGGGTACAAGCTCCGCAAGCATATCGCCAAAGCGCTGCAAGCGCGCTCGAAGGCTGTCAAAGCCGCGATCATCAAGTACAACGACGCCGCCGAGGCGATGACACCGCAGAAGCCCTCCCTCAATTGGGAGCAGGTGGTGGAGTTCGCGTTCCTGTCGGACTTCGACCTCCTGCGCGAGGGGAGGGAGGATATCCGGGAGGAGCCGTGGGCTCTGCCATCGGGTCGAGTCGCCATGGACCAGCACTTCAAGCTGCTGTGCGCCGACGAGGAGATCCAACGGCTGAACCTCGAGATCCCCCGGTTCGTCACGCACATGGTCGACGAGGACGCCTTCCTCATCCGTGAAGAGCTGCGCCTGAGTGAGGAAGGGAGGCAGGGGATCGCCCATCAAGTGGGCCTGCTTCGCATGGAGCGCGGGCGCTTCACCGCGCTGCACATGTCCCGGCTCGTCAAACTCAGCAAAGAGCCGGGTTTCACCGCCTGCATCGTCCCCGGGGTCAGCTTGTGCAGGGAGCGCCACGTAACCGTCGCGAGGGGGTCGTCTTCGTGTTTTCAAACGTCCTTCAGTGCGGTGTGTTCATTTCCGCCTTTTTTTCCCGCCCCTTCTAACGAATTGTAGCGGTCCCCGTCTCGCGTACGTACGGCAAGGCGGGTAACGGTGACTGCGCTCATTCCGACCGCGCTCACTCCGGCTGATCCGTCACGACGTACCTGAACGTAGATATATTTTCCGTCAGTAGATATTTTCTCCAGTAGATATCAATGTCTGAAGAGAGCTACGGGGGCATAGATCAGTGTCCAAATTTAAGGTGACAGGAAAAGTGTCTGTTGTTTGCTTGAACTGTGTTCGTGCAACCCGCTCGTTCAGCGCTGCAAAAACCGCTTTAAAGAGGGGGAAATTAGGGTCTAACATGTTGTTTTCAGATTTTGTTCGCTCCTTAATCACAGGCGCGAGTAAGACTAGACTAGCCCCAAACTCCGTTCTGTGACAGCAGAAAACCGTGTGTGGTGCATCGCGCTTGATTAGTATCACCACACTTCATCGCCGCACTTGATTCTCGACGTACAACACCTTGCTTTTCTGACAGCTTGACCGTGACTTCTGGGTTGTGTTGTCTTCAAAGAGAAGGTTTGCAGGTGTACCAAGACAAAGAAGGGGTCAAGCAAGCAAAAGGGACTCCGAGGTTGCTGGAGCAGACGGCGTGAGAGTCTTAGGCAGGTGGGAACTCAGAGAGATTAGATTTTCTGAATAAACAGACGTGCCGTCATCGTTCGGCACCCCTCAAGTAAGCTCAGATAATCGGACACCTTTTTCTAAGCTTATGGGAAGTCACCCAATATCACAAAATTTCAAAACTTCTGCTGCAACAAGAAATATTTTAACAAAATTGGACAAAATATCAGAGGAGGTTTTCCCTGATGCAGAAAATGCGTGCTCCTGTATGAATTTGATTCCGCGCAGTTTTCAGAGCGTGCTTGGAGTCCTGGGCCATGATCGTCGGATTTTTGCCGAAGTAAAGAGGGATACGGAGCTCTAGTAGCTGACATCCGGGGGTGGAATTGAGAACGGTATAGATGTTATAAGATGGGGCCGAGTCCGCTATAATCCTCTGTGTTGCGCGTTCCACCTCGGCCCCATTTGAGGCCATGGAAATCGGATGAATATTATACTCGTGCAAAACGTTTGCAAGCTCGGTGTGCATATCTGCAAGATCCTTAGCAGTAACTGAGGATCCGTGAGCAATGGCAGCAACCAGAATCGGTGGTATCTTGGGGAGGGGGAAAGACAGGAGGTAGACACGAAGCTGCATATCGATTAGAGGTCACGCCATTGCAACATGCATATCAGTACATACCTTGTCCGCTTTTCGAAGCTGAGCCTTGGCAAAGAGAGCATCCAAGTCATCATTCTCCGCGACTGTGATGGCTCCGTCGACACTCCCGAGAATGAGACAAACATCCTTCGATTGTTGATGTACAGAAAGCGCTGCTTCAAGGGCGGTGTCATCCCAGGTGAGCGATAAGGGTCCGCTGTAGTCAAGTTTCTTGAGAACCTCAGATGCTCTAGCGACATTAACGGCTGAGATATCAGGGAGGAATTTCGGCATTTTGGCACGTTTCTCGCTGCAGAGATAAGGAATTGAGCTGAGTGCCAGAGAACCAGGGTAGAATGAACAACGTACCGCAAGCTCCGAAGCCAGGGCCCACCGAACTGCTTCCGGAATGCTTCGTATGCATTGGGCGAAATCGAAGACATCATGTCACAGAAATGCTCGAACTCGCTATCATAGTCCCGAACGCTACGTGCACAGTTACATTGAGACGCCAAAAGGCGAGAAAATCATCGTGACCTTCGTCGTTTACCTCTTGAAGCTTCTTGATGATCCCGGAGTAACGTCCTTCGACGGCGATACGACTTTCAAAGGGGTCGAGGGCAAAATGAACGAATGGGAGCTTACGATATTTGCAAAGGTTGTCCAACGCGGTTCGTTTTTTGCTTCATTTACACAGTAATGGTACTCACGTATATGTTAGCTGCCTCCGTTCTTCACGCATATATCAATGGCTCGAGTGCAGATTTTTTCGAGCTTCTCTTTGACGAGCTCCAAAAGAGGAAGCTCGAGGTGACTGGCAAGCCGATCGCATTCAAAATATTTGTTGCGGGCGGTAATCTACTAGTCGCAAATGTGGACATGGATACTGCTCAAGTCATTGGTCTCTGCCGTTCGGTCCTCAGCTTCAGTGATCCCGAATACAGCCGCATTCCGAAAGATACTCCGCCCAAGCAGATTGCGCCGAAGTTCATCAAGAGCTGCCTACGACACGGCAAGGAGTAAGCAGTTTACTCCTCCTTTTCGTTGAGAGCTGCTTATATTCTTTAGGCCAATTCACGACTTTCGCGCGCTTGTATCGCCAGCCCAGTTAGCGCGTCTTCAGGATTGCTTCTACCTTGACTCGGTGGAGTCTCTGAACACGTTCTCCTCCTTCGTTTACGGCCTGAACATCCAGAAAATTTCTGGTTAGTCTTTACTTCGGAAATGTGTTTCTCTAACCACCACTCTGCCTTTAGATTGGTGGAGACATAAAGAAATCGACCCCTGGATTATTCCGTGCATCATCAAATCCCAGTCGCAAATTCCCGCGGATATCTGGGACGCCACTCCTTCAACGACCAACACCAACGAGGCGCAGCACCACTGGACGAACAGCTTAACTGGAACCAAACTAACGCCTGTTGAAGCGCTTGAGAGGTGTGCTTGTTTCAGTTTGTGCATTACCTTCTTTGACGCTCACCTGTTGCAGTCGACGTCGGGTTGACCAGAACGTTGCGGATGAGATCAAAATGTCGCTCAAAACAGGCATACTTTCCAACTCCAACAACGAGCTTTCTCACCGGATGGCCCGCAATTCGCAGCGCCAGTCTGCCGTCGCACGCAGAGCTACTGAGTCTCGCGACGCGGCTAATGTTTCAAAGGACCTCCAGCGCCGCATCGACGAAGAGGCCGAAAAGCGGCGTCTCTCCAACGAAACTACGAAGTTCCTCAAAGCGCAGCTCAAAGACGCCAAGGGTACGTCCAAGAGAGGGGGGCAGCTGAAAAAACAGTCATTCTGTCAGCGAGCTCGAGCGGCCGCGTGAGTTCTGCGCCGGCGAGGAGAGGTAATATTGGTGTCATCTTCCATTTCTTACGTGAGTCGTGCTGAGAGAAATTTCAGAAGTGCCAACGCCCGCCGCACCAGTGCAGTCAGACTATGTTCCATCTGCACCTGTGGCCACGTCAACCTCTGGAGAAGAATTGTCGGTGGATGAAGCTAGTTCTCACCGATACTCTTCGCCAGAGCCCACGATGAATACTTGGAACGGTAATCTGGACTTCGACTCACTTATTTATGATCTCCCGGCCATTAACACCGACGGAAATTGGTATTTTTTTGCAGGATCCGTCGCTCGGATCATTCCTTTCGACGTACAACCCAGCTTCTGATCCCACCTTATTTATGCATTCCAACACATCGACAACTTCGCATGCCTACCCCGAGGATCCCACTCAAAATTTCACCGATATCTACGGTCTCCGCGGTGCGGAAACAGCCATGCCTTCTGCTGCGTCCCCGGAGGATCCTCTCCAGGACTTGCTTGATTTGTATGGGGGCGCCGGCAGCTTCCCCGGCACACAAGCTACCCACGGCTTCACAGTGTTAACTTCAACACCGTATCTCGACGCCCCCTTGCCCATTCTCCCACCGCCGCCTCCAGAGTCCCCATGTGCGCCTTCTCCAGTTGTACAACAGGTGTCCGAGCCCGGCTCGAGCGCCCCCCGATCACGCCGCGGTCGCCAAGAAGTAGACGAGGCAAATATCATCCATACGACGCGTACTCGAGTCCCCAGTGCACGCAAACGGGGCGCAGACGACGACGATGAGGCAGACGTTACAGCTCGCCCACCCAAAAAAAGCAAAGGCAAACACGTATGTCTTTCTACTTATTTGATCGGTTTTCAATTATCTCAATCCACAATAGTAACAGTGTCGCGCCGTTGAAGGAAGGGATAGACTTAGAAATTAATTTCATTTCAATCTTGTTTCAATCTATATACTTTATGGCCTCAATACGAACTTGCCTTATTTCTTCTCGAAATTAATCGCGACACGCACTCCGCAGCACCAACGAGACAGGGGCCGACGGCAATGGCCGCCTTGGCACGTCGGCAATCAATGTGCCGCCTTTGCGGCAAATGTGCTGGGTTTGGGCGAATGTGCCGTGTTTGCACGCAATGTGCAGTGCTTGAAAATAGATGTGCCGTGCGAGCTTGGTCTATCCCGCTCCAAATCTCAAGTGGAAGTACAAGCCAAGTTGTCACGCAATGCGACTCGTAAGCACAATGAGTAAGCTCTCTCTTTTTGTTACCCAGCGCCGCCAAGTGCCTCGCCGAACAAAAACAGGTCTTGTAGCGCATTTATTCAGCCTACAACGCCGATCCGCGGTGGAATTGAACCACTTGTAAATCTGCCCCGCTTCCACAAGCGCTAACTTCATCTCAGCTTTTTTCGGAAGGCAGCGGTGACTCCTTGTCACCAGCTGTGACGCTTTGCCAGCGCGTCCTGCAGCAGGACTGCTCTACCGGTACGTCGTCAATCCGCGGCTGTAGCCCACACTGAACATCTCCTCTAGCCCGTACGACTGGAGCCGACTCGAGCTGCCGCTGAGCCTTTTCCCCATCAATCCGCGCACCCTTAATATGAACCCCTTATTAACCCTTAAGGCCTTAACGAAGAAAAGTGCCCTTATTAACCCCTTAAGGGAGAACACTGTGAACCGACGTCGGGCGGGCCGCTCGAAGGGGCGCTTGATTTGCCCTCCAAAAAGCTTGGACAAGGGCCGAGGAAACCATTTCGCCGATGAAGCCCCCATCCTGGCAACGAGATCTTTGAGCGCGTCATCGACGTCCAGGAGATCTCGGGCCTCGAGCATCAATTTCCGGTGAACCTTCCGCCACGCGCACGCGGAATTGACGAGAACAGAGCGCGGCCTCGGATTCACCCCGTGGTCATCATCCGAGTCCTCCTCTCCGCTCTCAAGTGCATCGGCGTAGCGAGGCACTGCAATGAGCTTAGCTACCCGGCTCTCATCATGGTTCTTACGCTTTCCCCGTTGGTCGTATAGCCCCACCCCGGCGATGTGGGATGCCCGGATGTCAGCGCCAACCTCGAGACACGTAAGCTTCGGCATTGCCTGAGATTTAACAGAGGGCACACCTTCGACATATCCCCAGTTTTGGCAAAGCTCAGCCGGTTTCGGAGACGGGTTCTTTTAATCTTCCAATCAGAGAAGTCGCGCTCATTACCTCCCTGATTTACGACGATTCCGAGAAGCAGAATTGCAAAGTCGGCGAGCTCTGCAACATCGGGTTCCATTCGGAATTGCTCCCAAACCAAGATTGGGTCATGTTCCTGTGAACGAGTTCAATGCCTTGATGAGAAGGAGCAGAGGACAAGAATACTGTGGTATCTCCAAATGCTTGCCTGTTTGCCTCCCAATCCTCAAACGCACCCGTACCGGACATGTACCGCAAGAATGCCGTCTTAACTTGCCCTTCAAGTTCAGCCTTAGCTTGCTTCCTGGCTTCTTGCTCGTCGGGAGAGAGCGGGTTGCGCGGCGGCCGTGATATCGTCCGCCGATAGAGCTACACAACAGCGGATCAGGAGTCGAATCGATGTGGAAAAGCGCGACGAGCTCAGGCTCCTCGTTCACCTCCCAGTCTACTCTGTACTCGTTCATGTCCTCAATCTCCTCCTCTGGCAGAGCAAGAAAGGATGAGATTCCACGAGGGCCTTCACGGAGCATTCCAAAGAGGAAGAGATCTCTTGGACTACGCTCACGCTGCTGTTTCACCGTGAGTTGGTGAGAGTTCCATGCTTCTGCCCAATCTTGTGCGTCGCGGTTAACGGAAGCAAGGAAGAGGTGATGGAGATGCTAAATGTGGCCAGCACGAGTGGGGTTGAGACCATGATTTGCTTCGAGGTCAAGAAATAATACTTTCCACTTCTTGCCAAAACCGTGGGTGACGTCGTACCAGAGACGTTCTATCCTAGTGTTGTGGACACTCCTGCGAGATTGTATATTTAAAGCGTAACCATATTACGAAGACACGCTGCTTGCCTCCCCCAAATGAATGAGCCCCGCCCACTACCATTGGTTATTTCCATAAATATGGCAACTTCTATGTTCTCTACCCCATGATCTCCCCGTATGCGACTGGGGCACCGGTGCTTCGCAATGGTTTCCCTCAAGAGCTGCGTACGCTAGCACCACGGTTGTTGTCGTGCACACGAATACTGAGGACGAAACGTGAGTACCCGTCGATGAAGCAATGTATAACCATCTTGTAGCGAATTAAACCTGGTGTTATGAGTTGGATGAGTCTGGGATAGATTATGAATAAACAATGCACCATGTTGGCCATCCATGTGAGCCAGAGATAATGGACCAGGGACACGATACTGCTTGCGGCTGATTTGGCGATCTCCAAAGATGGCAGGAGCCCCGTGAACCCGAAGATATGAGAGGGTTATCCGCTCACGGGGAATACGATAACCCTGAGACTTCAAATGGCCGCGTATCATGCGCCGGCCAAACTGCGGGAAGATCTCCAGAGTCGACGAGACCAGCCGGTCCAGCTCTGCATTAGAGACATCGGAAACAGGAGGAGCAGTGGAACGGTGGACAGTCTCGACCGCACCCTGAGCATCGACCTGCATTTGGAATACAGGGACACCAGGCTCAACCAGCCCGCTCCGCAGGGCAATACGTCGCACAGTGCAAGAGGAGACACCAACCTCCGGTGCAATACCGGTAGGTCCACGAAGCTCCAGTGCCGCACGGAGAAAGTGAGAGTTAATTTCCACACAAGGGCGGCCAGGTCTCCCAGTCAAAATGCGCCGAGCGACAATGAGCGGTGCGGCATCAGGAGGGTCCATCGACCCGTGGCACGCGAGGTCAAGATCTGAGACCATCCCTGAAATGGATTTCTGGAGCATGGCATATTCTTCGGGAGGAAAAACAGCGCTGTCCTGGGAGACCATGAGAAGGGTCTATAATTAAGCAGAGCATAGAAAGCATGCACCTGTTCTGCGGCAACTCCTTGATGACTTTGGGTATGCCAGCGATGAAGTAGAAATCACGCTCTTTGTCGGATATCTTCGCCTTCTTGATAAGAGGCACAGCGATCTGCAAAAAACCCCGATAGTACACTTCGATATCTGCCATGTTGTTAAAGGATGGCTTAGCTGATTGTTTCTCGCAGTAATCTCGAAGCATCATCTCTGTAAAATCGGGGACACGTTCCGAGTGGCCGTACAAAAGGAGAAGCTGCGTCTTAGCGTTGCCCCACGTCTTACCGGTTACCTCGGGGTCGAACTCGGGCATATAGCGGATCAAGGAACGAATAGAGTCGGTCGAGTACTGAAGGATGTACGGGACAAGGTCGTCGATGTCGGTGATGCCGGCGCTCGCTCCATGTTGGACTATGCTGGTGAGAAAGCTCGTTACTTCCTTACCTTCGAAGCGAGGAGCCCCCGATGCTCTGGGCGAGGGCATGGGTACTTGTAGAATGTTGGCTTGGGGGGTTTGGTTAGACATTGTCGTAACCGCTGCTGATGAAACGGTAGTGAGGCAATATAGGGGTTAGATGGCGGCGAAAGATGCAGCTGGTAGGCTATTGCAACGGAAAACCTTCCCCCTCGCGGTGGGCTCCACTGTAGAAGAGAGGTTTGGCCGGATGGTGACCAAAAGGGGATGGTCGTGCAGGAAGCCTAATTGGGACACGGGTGGAGTAGTGGGCACAGCGGTATTTTAAGGACTCGTACTCAGCTTTGAATTGATAGTCTTCGTTCTCCTGGTCACTCGTGGTTTGTATCGCGCTTACAGTCGCTCGGGCTCAGAGAGAAGATGGGGGGAAAAAGGGAAAGGGAAGCTCCTTTCCTCGTCCATTTGACTGATTAATATACGACGATCGGGTTGGCTGCATGCGTGCTCTCGCATCACCAGAGCCCAGACCGTCTAGAACGTCAAATACAAACACGCGCGAATCGACAGACGCCGTGATGTTGGTGGCACGGATGCCCTTGCGATGGTGCGTCTTTGCGGAACTTAGGGCGCGGCCGATTTTTTTTCCTTTTTGAGCTGATTTTGATCATTTCAGCCAGAACAGCTGTTCTGACCTCAATTCTCAGCGTACGTTTCTGAAAACTATATGAGCAGAATTACACGACAATTCCGCAGGGCATGACGTCCTCAGAATCTTTTCATACCGCCGGTAGTAATTATAATATATTATTTTGTGTGTTTTGCGCAGATCATCTCTAGTGTCGTGATTTGAAGGTTGTGTGGGATGTTGTATGGCTCTAAAAGCAATTGTTTAGATCGCGGAGGGCACACCGTCCTCGTAATTGAGGCATGGCACCCGGAGCGCGTGAATAGTGGACTTGAACAAGCAGAATATAGGTACAGCTCAGGCTCTGTGTATTTGTGTGATCTATGATTGAATGAGCTAAAAAACTACCCATTATCATTCTATTGAGTGTCCTGGAGGAGTCCCACGGCTCGGATTTGCTCTTGTACTCCCTGTACAGCACCGCGAGACAACTCGATCACAACGATTCCGGGCACGTGACCACGCTTGTGATCACATTGGGACGTGTCGCGTCGCCGGACGGGGATCCACAGAGCTGATCTGAGGCGTGTAATCTCTCGAAAACACTTCAAAGTCAGAATATTGACAATTGGTTCACTCACTGGAGGATAGAGCACACAGATATACAAGGCCTAGACTGTAGGAATATTTCACAGTTTCAAGTCCACTGTTCACACGCTCTGGGTGCCATACCTCAATTACGAGGACGATTTGCCCTCCGCCATCCAAATAAGTGTTTTTAGAGCCATACAACATCCCACACAACCTTCAAATCACGACACAAGAGATGATCTCCGCAAAACACGCAAAATAATATACTATAATTACTACCGGCGGTATGGAAAGATCCTGAGGACGTCATGCCCTGCGGAATTGTCGTGTAATTTTGCTCATATAGTTTTCAGAAACATACGTTGAGAATTGAGGTCAGAACAGCTGTTCTGGCTGAAATGATCAAAAACAGCTCAAAAAGGAAAAAAAAAATCGGCCGCGCCCTAAGTTCCGCAAAGAGCTGTAAACAGATTACTGAAAGCCAGTTAGAATCTTTAGCCAGCGACGTTACACATTAGGGACATACACATGCAACAGGAATCCTGGGTTGAAATAGTGGAGGCTTTTTCCAAGGAGTATAATCTGCTTGATGTCAAGGCCCACATAGTTCGTGAATAGGTGCCATGATGACTCGATTCGAATGTTGTCAGTGCTGGGGAGAGCCACAAAGGGAGGTGCGGCGTCGATCGAGATATCTGGCATACAGTGGTGGCTGCGATATATGGGTGAGATAACAGAAAGAAAGAAGCTAACTTGTGACTTACCGCAAAGCGACATGAGCTGCATATAGCTCTCCAGTTTCTGAGCCACCATCCTCCGTGGCTTGAACGAAAACTGGAGAGATAAGAATGTTGTTGGAGTGAGGATGAGAGAATACATACCGCCATTTTCCTCAACTAAATCAAGATAATAGTGCCCGACTGTGGAGGAGCAACGGGCATTTGGGACAACGAGAAACTTGATCATTTTACTGCTGGAATGGCATCTAGAACCGTAGATGTTAATACCAACAGGTCCCATGCGCAAAACATTGAAATTTAGCTTCTCGTGGCCGTCAAAGTGGATTTCGTAGTAAACTCCAGTATCAGTCAAGTGCCCACGCTGTTTAGGCTGACGTCTACGACCAGGAAATCTGGCCTCGGCGCCACCTGGGTCAATGTCTGCCATGAGACGACGAACCATATCCCTTGTGTGTAATTGTTACAAGACTTTCACAAGCTAACAGCAAGCTGAACCTGGCTCACCTTGGAATTTTAATCCCATCTTGACGAGAAATCTGGTTTTGAATTGTTTGTGGGCCGTTGCGAGAGTAAACATTGTTAGTAATGGCTTCTGCGATCAGGGTGGAGGCTATGTGGACCGGAGGAGGTTTCTTGACGGTCTCCACCTTGAATTGGCGATTGAGGCGTTTCAAAGCACTGATACTGAAATAAATACATCAGGTCCGTCGGTTCGAATGAAAGTATCGATCAGAATATTGTACCTGATCTTGTAACCGAAATCTTTGAGCAAATAATCGAGGTGTTGTGCGTGTGAAAGACTCTTTCGGGCATAGTCATGCAGAGCAAATTCGAGAACGTCATCGGGAGGACCTGGTAATATTTCAGATAAGTGAACTTTAGGTGTATAATGGAAGCTTGCTTACGAGTACCATTGTAGTGCCCATTTGCGCCACTTGCATTGACCATCTGGATGCTGAAAGCTGGTCTGAGAGTTGGGGCTGAGAGTACTTGAGCTTTATAGGAGCTCCAGAACAAAAGCACGCTGAAATTCTTCTCACACACAACAATAGGTCGAATGATCTGACTCTGCAAATCAAGTTGAACCGTGGGAACGTCGATTTGCGTCCCACGGGAATATATGATTTGGTATTCAATATCGAGTCATTGAGATTGAGTCAAGTTGAGAACAAAAACATCGCCGCCGGAAACAAATAATGCGCCTGATGAGTGGAATCGGATGCGCGGGAAATTGCCCTACGACTCATTCACTTCTTCCCACGCCAAATTGAAAACAAGTCATCTCGGTCTCAATTTCCCATGGTTGAGATTTGATCCACAGGCTTCTATTGTTGTCTCGAGTCAATATTTTGATCCTTCTAATTGTTCTTCCCTTTGGATTGAATCTTGCTATTGTTGAGTTTGAGTCGCGAAATTTGATGTGGTTTTCCAGAGTCATCGCACTCGTTTACCGTGTCTACCTCTCCGATCATGGTCCCGCACGACGACTATATAATGGATAGATGAATTTCGACGAATCTCAACCAACCAACCCTCATGGCCGACGACGTTGAACCTCTCGATCCAACTCTCTGCGCCAATCCAGACTCTCCCAGCAAAAGCCTACCACCGGTTCTCCATCTCTCCAGGCCGCAGTTGCGAAAGGTGCACCAAGGCAAATCACCGTCTACCTCATCCCCATCACTTAAAATGGTACTCGCACTGATGCATCTCGAATCCTGGCCAATGCTACCCGTACCTTCCCGGAAGACATTCCGATGAATGGTAAGCACGGTCTCAGTGTTCGTTATTTTTCTGCTGAATAATCTCGCTTTTATAGATGCATTGGCCCACCTTCTTCGTCATTGGAATTTGGACTGGGAGAAGGACTGCCCTGAAAGTCTTGCACCGTAAGTTCTCCTTAAAATCCTTTTCAGCTAACTGAAACATACCTTTCATAGGGAGCATATTTCGCTTCGCCTACTTGGTAACATCGGAATTCAACCACACAGCACACTCGGAACCCTCGGCCATTTTTTCGACACTCATGATTGTGTTCATGGTAATCACCCGAAGAAAATTCTTCAAGGGCCAACTACCCTCAAACTACCCTCTCCGGCGATCTATATTGAAGGGTTCATATCGGTCAAAGACGTAAGCTTTCGGGCACCTTCATTTACGATAGTTTGAGGATAAAACCGGAGCGCTAGCCCCGTACTTTGTGCATACAGAAAAGGAGAACAAAAAGCGCAAGATCAGCCAGACAACTCGCACTCCTCAAAGTGAACCGAAGCACGCTCGCAGTAGGTTGTTATTGCCATTCAAATACTATGATTCATCTGTCATTAGGCGGGAATTCGGGGCCGCTTCCGCTGCGCTCCGAGATTGGGGACCTTCCCGGGTTCTCGAAGATCGCTTTCCTCTTTGCCGCTGTGTCCATTGCCAATGACGGCTCGGTTTCGATTCAATGGCCGGACCTTAAGGACCGAGAGAATCTTTCTCTTTCCATGTGCCTTCTGCAAGATGCGCCATTTGATCAAGGCCGGACCAAGAAGGTTTACAAGGTATTTTTTTAGTGCAAGCTCCTTGATTATTATTTTTCATTGGCCACAGGCGATTTACAATGGGTTCCCATGGGTTGCAAAACGGTTCTGTGACATTGGCGCAGGGGAAGGGCATGTTGAGATCCAGGAAAACCGCGAGCAGCTGATCAAGAAAGCTACTCGGTTGGGTAGGACCAGCTACTTGCTTGCACAATTCATGGCAGAAGCGAAACGGAAGGGTGTGGATATTGATCAAGGTAAGCCTCTCTCAACAAAAATTCTCACTTACTGCACAACACACAGGAATTTCGGTTACCGACTTCAAACTCGGCATTGAAGTTGTTGAGAACGGTTCTGCACCATCACCAGCATCTGGGATTTCCTTTGAAGAATATCAGGCTGCTTGTGAGGTTCAAGATGACTCCGTTTTTGATCCAGGCGTCATCATCTGGCTTTTCGAACCGAGGCGATCCAGTAAAGTTGCACACTGGAGTGGAACAAATGAGTATCCTGCCTGGCACCAGAATAAAATCGGGAGCACTCTGAACGCATTTGCTCATTATGTGTACCTGTTCAGTCAAGAATACACTGTGCTGGCTGATCTTCAAAGTAATGTTCAATTTTTTTTTCCCCTTGCATTCCGTTTAATTCCTGTTTTCCAGCCGCCACAGCTGCCAATGAGAACGGTGATGGAATCCAGGTGCTGTTTGACATCATGGCACACACAACTGATGGGTATGTTGTCTCAACTTTGACTCAGCTTCATTTCAGTTCTTATTCTCGTAGTTCCAGCGGGGTTGGTGACCATGGCCAAGCCGGCATCGAAACATTTCTCAAGAAGCACGAATGTGTGACTCGTTGTGCTAATCTTTGCCTCAGTTGCGAGGGATTTGCTTTGGCTTCGGATCGGGTACCAGATGATTCTGATGAAGACGATTAAATCCATTGAGCATGTAATTGGGTCCGTAGAATGCTCAAATTAATCTCTGCCCGAAAGTCCTGCGAAAATCAGTATTTATTTGAGTGGAGAACATGTATCAGTGGTCAAAGTCAAGGTTAAAGTGCGACTGGTCACGTAATATAGTCGCTATAATTGTACAGCACACGGGAAAACAGCTCGTAGCTGCCATGCGCAGCTCCACGTGATCGTGAAGCAGATGGGAAAGTCCAGCCGGCACTTCGGGGATCACCGGATCGAAATGTCAATCTGCCAAATTCAACCTGAACCATCCCGCCTACCATAATGATCGACGAAGGCCGAGTGTCTGAGAATAGACACGACAAACCCAGGTATGGTGAGTTGTTGATGATCAAATGTCGTCAGAAGAGCGTCGAGCTGAGTTTGAGAAGCGGTCGCCAGCGCCATTAGGGCAGATATACATCCAGCAAGCCGAATCGGGAACTGGGGTCCTGTGGCTATGTTGTTTACAAGTGTTATCCGCCAGCCGCTGTGGAGAGGTTCACCCCAAAGTTTCAGTCACTTAATCACATCACGTTGTTTGTGTCACACGGTCCGATATTTCCGGGTCAGCCAATTTCTATCAATTCGATTAAATCTACGCTACTGAGATTGTGAACCTCGTAACCGCGGCTGGGTAGGAACCTGAAAGATTGATAATTATTTTCATCCACACCGAAAATTTTATATTTGCGGTGTGCTTGCTACTCCTAGTCTCCATGTTGGTTCTTGCTACATTCTAGACTCGTCACCAGTCCGCTCTACAGCATTTGAGGTGCCAAGCAGTTTGCCGTAGGCAGGCTGGTACATCTTGTGGAGTTTGAACTTTTTTCCTTCTGCTCTCAATTTACATCGAATGTCTAGACTCAAAAGTTAAAACGGTGGAAGGAGTCTAAAGGCCAATGACTTGAAATCTGTCTCCTTACAGTAGAATTTCCACTAGTCTTCTCAGGACAGTGCACAAAACCTTCAAATTTACTTGGGAATTGATGGCACCCACGAATGTGATTTGATGGCCGTGATCGGCCCCACCCAAAATTTCAAACTCCTCAGCCCAGGGGCTTGACCCGTACCAGTCTGCCTGCGGTAAAGTTCTTGCACTCGCAGGAGTCTAGCTATCTTCTGTGATGTGCCCATGTCTCCTACTTAGTCTGGTGATATTTCCGAGTCTCCAGGGACACACAACTCGAGATCTTTGCTTTCTCCTCCATGTCGTTTCTTGCTACCTTCTCTGATCTGCCCATCTCTACTAGTATCTCCTAGACAGACACTCAACTGACCATATGGTGGTTGTGCTGCAAGCTCTTATGGTGCTTCCCTGGATGGGTGGTCTATCTGGGCTCCGTCCGTACTTACAGGTGTCTAGGCCTCCGAGTCTGGCTTGGTGTCTGGCCTGTACTGGCTCCAATTTTGTTCGGAACTCTTCACCGGAGCTTCGTGCATCTAAGTTGTGGGGGCTCAGTGTCACCGTGTCCATATACATGAGATGGGGAATTTATTGTTCTACCCACTACCGAGACACGAGTCATTCTCGTTGGGCCCCCTCAGACGAGGCTGAGTATTTATGATAATATCCCTGTCCACACCTACCGTCTTTGCTATGTTATGAGCCCAAATATTTATCTTGTATCTTGTAGTAACACATTATAGTAGCACATTATAATTAATGTTTCGTCATCAGAAGCAAGAGGCGAGCAGTAAACGATCGAAGTGAAGTCACAGTTCACTGGCGCATCCACCTAAAGGTTCAGCACCCGCCTCAAAGACGGGATAGACCAAGGAATCTCATCCTTTCTTGCTCTGCCAGAGGAGGAGATTGAGGACATGAACGAGTACAGAGTAGACTGGGAGGTGAACGAGGAGCCTGAGCTCGTCGCGCTTTTCCACATCGATTCGACTCCTGATCCGCTGTTGTGTAGCTCTATCGACGGACGATATCACGGCCGCCGCGCAACCCGCTCTCTCCCGACGAGCAAGAAGCCAGGAAGCAAGCTAAGGCTGAACTTGAAGGGCAAGTTAAGACGGCATTCTTGCGGTACATGTCCGGTACGGGTGCGTTTGAGGATTGGGAGGCAAACAGGCAAGCATTTGGAGATACCACAGTATTCTTGTCCTCTGCTCCTTCTCATCAAGGCATTGAACTCGTTCACAGGAACATGACCCAATCTTGGTTTGGGAGCAATTCCGAATGGAACCCGATGTTGCAGAGCTCGCCGACTTTGCAATTCTGCTTCTCGGAATCGTCGTAAATCAGGGAGGTAATGAGCGCGACTTCTCTGATTGGAAGATTAAAAGAACCCGTCTCCGAAACCGGCTGAGCTTTGCCAAAACTGGGGATATGTCGAAGGTGTGCCCTCTGTTAAATCTCAGGCAATGCCGAAGCTTACGTGTCTCGAGGTTGGCGCTGACATCCGGGCATCCCACATCGCCGGGGTGGGGCTATACGACCAACGGGGAAAGCGTAAGAACCATGATGAGAGCCGGGTAGCTAAGCTCATTGCAGTGCCTCGCTACGCCGATGCACTTGAGAGCGGAGAGGAGGACTCGGATGATGACCACGGGGTGAATCCGAGGCCGCGCTCTGTTCTCGTCAATTCCGCGTGCGCGTGGCGGAAGGTTCACCGGAAATTGATGCTCGAGGCCCGAGATCTCCTGGACGTCGATGACGCGCTCAAAGATCTCGTTGCCAGGATGGGGGCTTCATCGGCGAAATGGTTTCCTCGGCCCTTGTCCAAGCTTTTTGGAGGGCAAATCAAGCGCCCCTTCGAGCGGCCCGCCCGACGTCGGTTCACAGTGTTCTCCCTTAAGGGGTTAATAAGGGCACTTTTCTTCGTTAAGGCCTTAAGGGTTAATAAGGGGTTCATATTAAGGGTGCGCGGATTGATGGGGAAAAGGCTCAGCGGCAGCTCGAGTCGGCTCCAGTCGTACGGGCTAGAGGAGATGTTCAGTGTGGGCTACAGCCGCGGATTGACGACGTACCGGTAGAGCAGTCCTGCTGCAGGACGCGCTGGCAAAGCGTCACAGCTGGTGACAAGGAGTCACCGCTGCCTTCCGAAAAAAGCTGAGATGAAGTTAGCGCTTGTGGAAGCGGGGCAGATTTACAAGTGGTTCAATTCCACCGCGGATCGGCGTTGTAGGCTGAATAAATGCGCTACAAGACCTGTTTTTGTTCGGCGAGGCACTTGGCGGCGCTGGGTAACAAAAAGAGAGAGCTTACTCATTGTGCTTACGAGTCGCATTGCGTGACAACTTGGCTTGTACTTCCACTTGAGATTTGGAGCGGGATAGACCAAGCTCGCACGGCACATCTATTTTCAAGCACTGCACATTGCGTGCAAACACGGCACATTCGCCCAAACCCAGCACATTTGCCGCAAAGGCGGCACATTGATTGCCGACGTGCCAAGGCGGCCATTGCCGTCGGCCCCTGTCTCGTTGGTGCTGCGGAGTGCGTGTCGCGATTAATTTCGAGAAGAAATAAGGCAAGTTCGTATTGAGGCCATAAAGTATATAGATTGAAACAAGATTGAAATGAAATTAATTTCTAAGTCTATCCCTTCCTTCAACGGCGCGACACTGTTACTATTGTGGATTGAGATAATTGAAAACCGATCAAATAAGTAGAAAGACATACGTGTTTGCCTTTGCTTTTTTTGGGTGGGCGAGCTGTAACGTCTGCCTCATCGTCGTCGTCTGCGCCCCGTTTGCGTGCACTGGGGACTCGAGTACGCGTCGTATGGATGATATTTGCCTCGTCTACTTCTTGGCGACCGCGGCGTGATCGGGGGGCGCTCGAGCCGGGCTCGGACACCTGTTGTACAACTGGAGAAGGCGCACATGGGGACTCTGGAGGCGGCGGTGGGAGAATGGGCAAGGGGGCGTCGAGATACGGTGTTGAAGTTAACACTGTGAAGCCGTGGGTAGCTTGTGTGCCGGGGAAGCTGCCGGCGCCCCCATACAAATCAAGCAAGTCCTGGAGAGGATCCTCCGGGGACGCAGCAGAAGGCATGGCTGTTTCCGCACCGCGGAGACCGTAGATATCGGTGAAATTTTGAGTGGGATCCTCGGGGTAGGCATGCGAAGTTGTCGATGTGTTGGAATGCATAAATAAGGTGGGATCAGAAGCTGGGTTGTACGTCGAAAGGAATGATCCGAGCGACGGATCCTGCAAAAAAATACCAATTTCCGTCGGTGTTAATGGCCGGGAGATCATAAATAAGTGAGTCGAAGTCCAGATTACCGTTCCAAGTATTCATCGTGGGCTCTGGCGAAGAGTATCGGTGAGAACTAGCTTCATCCACCGACAATTCTTCTCCAGAGGTTGACGTGGCCACAGGTGCAGATGGAACATAGTCTGACTGCACTGGTGCGGCGGGCGTTGGCACTTCTGAAATTTCTCTCAGCACGACTCACGTAAGAAATGGAAGATGACACCAATATTACCTCTCCTCGCCGGCGCAGAACTCACGCGGCCGCTCGAGCTCGCTGACAGAATGACTGTTTTTTCAGCTGCCCCCCCTCTCTTGGACGTACCCTTGGCGTCTTTGAGCTGCGCTTCGAGGAACTTCGTAGTTTCGTTGGAGAGACGCCGCTTTTCGGCCTCTTCGTCGATGCGGCGCTGGAGGTCCTTTGAAACATTAGCCGCGTCGCGAGACTCAGTAGCTCTGCGTGCGACGGCAGACTGGCGCTGCGAATTGCGGGCCATCCGGTGAGAAAGCTCGTTGTTGGAGTTGGAAAGTATGCCTGTTTTGAGCGACATTTTGATCTCATCCGCAACGTTCTGGTCAACCCGACGTCGACTGCAACAGGTGAGCGTCAAAGAAGGTAATGCACAAACTGAAACAAGCACACCTCTCAAGCGCTTCAACAGGCGTTAGTTTGGTTCCAGTTAAGCTGTTCGTCCAGTGGTGCTGCGCCTCGTTGGTGTTGGTCGTTGAAGGAGTGGCGTCCCAGATATCCGCGGGAATTTGCGACTGGGATTTGATGATGCACGGAATAATCCAGGGGTCGATTTCTTTATGTCTCCACCAATCTAAAGGCAGAGTGGTGGTTAGAGAAACACATTTCCGAAGTAAAGACTAACCAGAAATTTTCTGGATGTTCAGGCCGTAAACGAAGGAGGAGAACGTGTTCAGAGACTCCACCGAGTCAAGGTAGAAGCAATCCTGAAGACGCGCTAACTGGGCTGGCGATACAAGCGCGCGAAAGTCGTGAATTGGCCTAAAGAATATAAGCAGCTCTCAACGAAAAGGAGGAGTAAACTGCTTACTCCTTGCCGTGTCGTAGGCAGCTCTTGATGAACTTCGGCGCAATCTGCTTGGGCGGAGTATCTTTCGGAATGCGGCTGTATTCGGGATCACTGAAGCTGAGGACCGAACGGCAGAGACCAATGACTTGAGCAGTATCCATGTCCACATTTGCGACTAGTAGATTACCGCCCGCAACAAATATTTTGAATGCGATCGGCTTGCCAGTCACCTCGAGCTTCCTCTTTTGGAGCTCGTCAAAGAGAAGCTCGAAAAAATCTGCACTCGAGCCATTGATATATGCGTGAAGAACGGAGGCAGCTAACATATACGTGAGTACCATTACTGTGTAAATGAAGCAAAAAACGAACCGCGTTGGACAACCTTTGCAAATATCGTAAGCTCCCATTCGTTCATTTTGCCCTCGACCCCTTTGAAAGTCGTATCGCCGTCGAAGGACGTTACTCCGGGATCATCAAGAAGCTTCAAGAGGTAAACGACGAAGGTCACGATGATTTTCTCGCCTTTTGGCGTCTCAATGTAACTGTGCACGTAGCGTTCGGGAAGCGGTTTGGTCAATTCAGCGCGATAGATGGAGTATATGGCTAAGCAGCGTGAGTATATTGGTAGTGAACTGGGGTTTGCAGCTCACCATCGACGCCGAGACCGTTGGGATACTTCTGAAGCTTTTCAGCGTGAAGTATACTGCGCTTCGCACGTTTGTTGTGCAGAGGCGCAGCGTGGGCAGCGGGGGTTTTTCCGGCAAGGAGCATCTTGGTTGATTGCGCTAGGATGAATCTCAATCATACACGGAATAAAACACAGAAGAATAAGGGCTTACCATTGTCGATTTTCGCTACTGTGGCCCCAAGAACACCGTTGGCCTGAATACACCGACGATAAGTGTCCTTGTGCCCAAACGTCACTTTGCTGAGAGCGGGACAGGGGTGATTATGGCCGAGATCATTATGAATGATGAGGACTTGGCGGATGGACGAGTCCTTGGGGACATAAATCCATCGCAATGCAGTACAGGGATAATTCTTGATTTCCCCCTGCACTTGCAGTCCATTCACGATATGAGCGTGAGCTGAGAAGTAATCAGTGTGTTGAGGCGTGGAATTTAAACAGTTGACAATACATACGACACAGTTTCTTTTTGAGTCCAATGTGCGGGTGAATGATCCCGCTGCATGGTGAAGTATCCTTGCTGACATCGTCGGCGAGGGGCAACCCCGCCAAGCCCCTGGCGAGAAGGTTTTCATTGACATTATCGGAGATGGTGTGTGTTCGGTGGCCCTGTTGGAATTTTGGAGTCCAGCCACTGCATCCGACGAAGAGCTCATGACCACGCGAAGGTCCCTGTAGTTAAGATGTCAGTACACAAACGTTTCCGAGATCGAATCAGAGAAATACCTGAGGCTTCGGTTTTAATATCGGCCCACCGCGGCATGGTTTGCCCATTGAATCGATGGCATTGCACTTGGTTTTGCGCATCATGTTGATGAACCTGACAGACGGTGAGAGATTTGGGTTGGGGACTCAGGATAGAAAACTCACAGTACCACCCGTTCTTCGGGCGTGTTCCCTTCCGTGCGACGGGTCTCCTGCTGTGCGAGAACAATCGCTTGGCGCGGTGCGAGATCATCCAACTCGAACCGAACTGCGGTTCGTAGCGCGGCGTCAAGCTGATCGCACGCATGAGCACCCTTGCATTCATACCGAATGCTTCGGCAGCTGATAGCCTTCTCGCTAGGGGAGAAAGTGACGTTTGCGCTGGCACTACCACCAAGCCATTTCCAGGAGTCGTTATCCTATCCAAAAAATCAGTATTGGAGCTTGAAAATAAAATAAAAACCAACTGCGTCCATAATGACTGTAGTGAGCGGAACCAAGGCTTTGGAAGCGTCCCGAAAATGATATTTCGGATCGCTAAGGTCCACAACAATCCCCGTTCGAACGCGATGGATTGGATAGACGGCGGCGGCACCATTCCGGTACTCCATTCGCTCAACGGTTACTTTCTGGCTGGGACGAAATCTCCCACTGATCATCTGTGATGTACCATCATCAAGCCAGACGGTGTCGGACAGCATCAGGTCGTCGGAGTTCTCATCTGGCCAGCGGGAATGAATATTGGACAGGCTAAATCATAAACTGGGCGCACCGTCTGATCCTCCATCAAGCTCCTCGAAATCGCTATCATGTTTGGACGAATGGTCGGCATCTACAAAAATTAAAGATGGGGAGGGGAATTTGAAGAAGCTACTCACCAGACAATGGGGGGACGCTAGATGACCGAGAAGGCTGGAGCGCCTCTATCACCTCCAGATCTGAGTCCAGGTCTTCGGTCTGGGGTTCTGAATCCGAAAGGAGTTCGATAACTTCACGCTCGCCCACGTGCAGCGTGCGCGTTTTTACAGAAGCTACGTGTTGGACGTCGGGCTCCGCTTTGACGGAAACAGTCGACACAGAAGGGGGTACAGCTTCTATTTTAACATGAACCTGATCAAGGATTGGGAGTGAACGCGTCGTTGACGCGCCGAGCACCGAGACATACTCCCGAAGCAGAGTGATGTCTATCCATTCATAATCAAGGAACTTTGCGGCGTTGATGGTGATATAAGTGGGATTAAAAAGCTAGTTCTCGTCGCATTAGGTGAGCAATGGAAGCCACTGATTTGCCACGGAGACCGCGTACATAGTCCCGAAATTCCATCAAGATGTGCGGTGACAAGCTGCCAATGTACTCGCGGTCGGCGGGTGTGTGCTTTGACGCTGCATTGGCCATTTCGACGCGTGCTCGCCGCAAGACGGGTCGGGGGCGTAAGGTGGAAGGTGGGGGAGGAATGAAAAAATCGGTATGGACGCGTGGACCGTTACGGAATGGGTCCGTAAGGTGATTTGCCAAGCCTTACCGACGCACTGCACATTCCAAAATGGTAAGTGCCGCCTTTGTAATAAAAGGCGGCACATTAGACGGAATGTGCAGTGTTTGCACTGAATGTGCAGTGTTTGAAAATAGATGTGCCGTGCGAGCTTGGTATATCCTCCCAGCCAAGATGTTCGTGCGGAATTCAGGCGACTGGATATGCTGACCCACCAAAGCCTCATGAGCTCTGGAAACCCTACGGAAGCTGCCGAAGCACAGGCATACTTGGTCAAAACATTCTCGGCTGCTGCACTGCGAGCCGAAAACGACCCTGAGGACGACGACACGGATGAGTTTCAAGATCAGAGACGACCTCGATCTGCCTCTTCAACTCAAAGAACAGTCCGCAATCGGCGTGTGCAGCAAGAGGGTTCAGACTCCTCTGTTGGCTCTCTGAAACGGCCCGCTCCTGATCATGATCCCGACGGCTCGGACGGCAGGCGGGTACGCAATAAACGGAGATAATTCCCCTAGTGCGTTGTCATTTTTTCGCTCGCTAACCATGCACACTGTCTCGAAAATTTACGAATTTTCCCTCGGGCTCCACCTTTCAGCATAAATTCCAGCCACTCAACGACCACCCTCATTCATTCTCTGCCCCCTACTTCCACGCGGATCTGCCTCTGAAGGAACATGGATGCCGCCTATCCCCCCAAAAATCCCCCTCTTTTGGTGCGTACCTAATAACCATTCTTCGACTTGAGATTGAACCTTGTACAGCCGTACGGGGACGATCATTCCCCTCATCGTATGACCATCGCCGCGCGCTGCCCCACGGGCGCAACCGCCAAGATGGAAAGTCTCTTCAAGGACTTCCCCATCGCCGCGGATGGGCCTGACCAGGATGAGGAAGACAAGAATGGGGAGGTGAGACGCCACTATACAGGCTCTGAATATGGACTCACCTGTGATGCTAGAAATACAGAGTCACCGACTGCGTGAGTCGCGAGGACAAAGACAAGACCAAGCTCGCGGATCTCCTGATATTGCGTCTGAAGCCCACGTATGAGGTTCATTCTTCTTTATTTCCGCACACTGCTAGCATTTACTAACCGGTGTGTCTGCTGGATAGAAGCCCGTTGGTAACCGTCCCGTCAGCCTGCCTAGACGCGTGAGGAACGCGAGATCGGCGGCAGAGGATGATGTGGATATGGCCAGTGTCAACGCGACCACTGCTGGTGCGCCTGAGCCATCTTGTGTTATATTCCACTCACTTATAATCGTTTTAGCTGTCTTGGCACGCAAGGTGGGCGATACGTACTCACCCGACTTACTTGCCGACCACAAGGGCGATTACTTTGCCCATGACAAGGTCAAGTTGGTTCAGCGCCCGTACAAGGATGAAAATGGCCATCTCATTGCCCCGCACGAACTGTACTCAAAACTCGTCGAGGAAACTCTGTTTTCCGCCAAGATCTCGTTGTCGATGTACATCATGAAGGACAGGAATCCCAGGTTCCTCGATTCCAAGGTGCGTCTACATTGGTTGCTACGAAACGGTTCTCATGACTACATTCAGATCTACCACATCAACGTCGAAAAGCTTACGATCTTGGACCCGGGCTACGGTCCCGCGTGGACCCCTGCAATTCCCACCCTGCCGACCAACGCGCCATCGACGCCCAAGACAAAAAGGGCTCGGGAGCGCGACACCGTAGTTGATGACGCCTTCGATAACCTATCGCCTTCCAAAATTTCGCGTTCGGCGTGATACCATTACTTACATCCGAACACTCCCTTCCCCAAACTCCACCTAGTCACTCTTTTGCTGTTCATAATAAGCTTCTAATTAGTCGTTGTTATAAACAAGTACTTGCAGCAATTTAATCCCGGTTTTGTGATATATGAGAGAGCGAACAGAAATTACTTGTAGGCACAATTCTCTTCGTCAAAAAGGTAGCGGGCTCTGCCGCTTGTCGGCCTTACCCGCTTTATTGGAGTACTTTTCTTCTAGATTAAATAGTTACAAATAAACTTGACCCCTCTTGACCCCCCCGGTCAAGTCAGGTCATCTCGAGGCCCCTTGACCCTTGACCCCGGGGTCAGGCCAACACTGGTCGTGCTTCCATGGCGACCGCCCGCTAAGCGAGGTACGAGGTTTTTTGTTGTTGGAGCGTCTGTCTAACCGCGCGCTGGCTTTATGTAATTTGAAGCTGCCGCAGCAACATCGCGTCTCTTTGGCCGTTGGTTAACAACCTAGTACCGAGCGGAGATAAAGCAATGAGAGCACGAGGATCAGAAGCAAAGAAGTCTCACCTCGCCGATCATTATGTATTCACCAAGATTGTGGACTAGAAAGAGGAAGCCGGTGAGCCAATCAGGTTATGCATATGAGACAATGGATTATAATAATTATGTACATACATCAACGTTATCATACGACTCTCCGTCTCTGCCGACGCGGTATTTAGGATCTGGATTACGTACCCTTGTGAAAAGTATCTATATAATTACACCGAGCTGTTTTTGATCATTTCAGCCAGAACAGCTGTTCTGACCTCAATTCTCAACGTACGTTTCTGAAAACTATATGAGCAGAATCACACGACAATTCCGCAGGGCATGACGTCCTCAGAATCTTTTCATACCGCCGGTAGTAATTATAATATATTATTTTGCATGTTTTGCGGAGATCATCTCTTGTGTCGTGATTTGAAGGTTGTGTGGGATGTTGTATGGCTCTAAAAACACTTATTTAAATGGTGGAGGGCACATCGTCCTCGTAATTGAGGTATGGCACCCGGAGCGCGTGAACAGTGGAATTGAAGCTGTGAAATATTCCTACAGTCTAGGCCTTATATATCTGTGTGCTCTATCCTCCAGCGAGTGAACCAATTGTCAATATTCTGACTTTGAAGTGTTTTCGAGAGATTACACGCCTCAGATCAGCTCTGTGCATCCCCGTCCGGCGACGCGACACGTCCCAATGTGATCACAAGCGTGGTCACGTGCCCGGAATCGTTGTGATCGAGTTGTCTCGCGGTGCTGTACAGGGAGTACAAGAGCAAATCCGAGCCGTGGGACTCCTCCAGAACACTCAATAGAATGATAATGGGTAGTTTCTTAGCTCATTCAATCATAGATCACACAAATACACAGAGCCTGAGCTGTACCTATATTCTGCTTGTTCAAGTCCACTATTCACGCGCTCCGGGTGCCATGCCTCAATTACGAGGACGGTGTGCCCTCCGCCATCCAAACAGTTGTTTTTAGAGCCATACAACATCCCACACAACCTTCAAATCACGACACTAGAGATGATCTCCGCAAAACACACAAAATAATATATTATAATTACTACCGGCGGTATGAAAAGATTCTGAGGACGTCATGCCCTGCGGAATTGTCGTGTGATTCTGCTCATATAGTTTTCAGAAACGTACGCTGAGAATTGAGGTCAGAACAGCTGTTCTGGCTGAAATGATCAAAATCAGCTCAAAAAGGAAAAAAAATCGGCCGCGCCCTAAGTTCCGCAAAGAGCTGTAACCCCTTAAAATGCAACACTGTTTCCATTTGGTGTTTGACACAAGCCTTGCAGAAGGTCTTGAAATGGGTCCCATTCTTCTTCTCTCCCTTGTCAAAGTACTGCCACAAAGAGTTGGACATGGGACGAGGACGCGACGGCTGGGACGCGATGTGCCATCACCATCTTCAAAGTCCCGAGAGCACGACAGAAGTCCCACCATGCTGGAGGCTGTGTTGGGGTCGGAAGCGTCCATGGAGCGTGTGGCTGCTCTCAGAGTACGAGCACCGGTCCCCTGGCTGCCACTGGTGAAGCCCATCGAAGGAGAGAGCGAAGAAAAGCAACGTGTTACAAGTTACCACGTGGTGTGACATACGCGAAACGCGTCGCGACAACGCGTCTGGTCAAAAAAATCAAAAGTCTCGACGTAAACCTCTTCTGAGGACCGAACAGTGGGCTGTACTCCGAGGCTGTGAATATTCACGCACAGAGCACAAGGGAACAGCCCTTGTTTGCTTGGTATGTCAAAAAGCTGGTTTCTACCAGAAATACGCGAATTACCTCGTCCCTGGGTGCATTCTGCGCAATCAGACGACGTGACACTTTTCATTTACATAGCATAGAGCTCCTAAATAATGATAAGTACCTTCGAGGTCCCCGTTGCTGAACTGGGGGCCGCCAACGCTAAAATGGCCTGCTCCTGTAGTAAAGGCCTCAACATCGATGAATCGATGATCTGAGGACGTAGATAGATGCGGATTTACCCCAGAAATCGAACGTAAATTAGATATGGGCGGTAGATTGAGAATTGAGCCCGTAAAGAGCAAAATACTGATTTATCATTATTCAGGTTTCAATGAGGACCCAATCGCTCGTCGAGTCCGAGAAATGCCTGAAGATTTCTTTCTGATGACCAACCGTTTCCTCTGTGATTCTCGACGGAGTGAGCCCAACAAAGGTTGTGTTCCCGACGGCGAAGTGGACCTCTCTATTGCAGGTTTGACTCGTCTTCTTTTCTTCCAAAATCTGCGCTGATTTTATCTGTCGCAGGCGACAATGTTCCAACTTCTTTCAATCCGATGGCCGAGGAAGAAGATGGAGAAGATGTTGGTGACTCCCAGATCCCTGAATTGGAATCTGGCGAGTCGTCCATGCAGAGCGATGAGGTAAACGAGACTGCGGAGTCAATGTTGCCCTCTGTGCAATTTACTCCACAGCCGGCCCCACAGCCTGCGCAGTTGGCTGCACCTCAATTCATCCGGCCTGTCGTCGTGCAACAGACATTGCTGCCTGGTGCCTCCACACCTACACCAGGTCCTGCAACTCAGAAGGCAAAAGTAACGAGACGCTGTGCCCTGTGTGTGGAGGCTGTTTGTCCGAAGCGGCACAACTGTCGGGGTTCGGGCGGCAAAAAGTGGTGTATATGCGGGCATCCCCCTTTGAAGAAGAACCGGGCACGCGAGAGGGAGGAACGCACTTTGCAACGGGAGAATGCAGCGCAGACCCGCGGAAGCTGATCGTGTTCACGCTAGTAGTTTCAGAGCAATTTATTTACTTCATATTGTACCTGGTTTTGAAGCTCAGACGGCGAACTAAGCGGGCGGGAGCGAGTGCGATAGAAAAGCGGTGCCTTCCATACAAGTACAGAAATAGAGAGCACCAGAGAGCGCAGAAATCGAGAAGCGACGAGACAGCGCTTGTTGCGGCAACAGCGGGCTGAAACAGGCGCCCGCTGACAACACAAACATCTTGAATTTGATTGGCTGAGACTTAGGCCATCCGGGCCGGTGGCACTTAGTACTTGAATTCTCGGAACAATCCACGCGGAGCCGAGATTCAAGTTAATTCAAGTTTTGTGATTTGTCTAGGGCAGACTACGGGACGGTTGGGACTCCGATTTCGCGGTCAGGTGAGCTCTTTGATTTTCTGATACTCCCTCCCTTTTTCTCTCATTTTTCGCTTTTTTTGCAACTTGAAAAACTTGAATTTCACGTCCTCTCCCCAGACATAGTACATAAGCCTGTATATACGGTATAAATGGATCCGAGGAAGGTTTGACAGAGTTCCGTTAGCTCTGCATGCTCGCATTGAGGTAGCAGAACCTCCAGAGCCTCCTGGGTGAACAGCGCCAAAATAGAGCATAATGACCATGTCGTTATTTAATGGTTGTTTGCAAGGTCGAGATGTGTGTTCGAGTCTACCAAAGTCTCGGGCACTGATGCACGATGCATCCCTGGGTGGATTGACCGAAACGACGCGCTCGCCGCTCGCTGCCTCAGGGCAACGAGGCTCGGATAGCGGCGCGCTTCATCCGTTACGTGTGTTGGACACTTTTCCACCCGCGGATGAAGATGTTACACCTCGGATGCATTTTGCACAAAGACATGGCGACGGCATAAAATCACTGAAAATCAGGGGTTAATGAAAATCTCATCCAGAGAGAAGACAATACCCTCACCTTCCGTAGTGGATGGTAATCTCCTCGCCCGCGAAAATGGTCCTCTTCGAAATGACCAGAGCTCGAGGTAGGCCGTTTGGATCGTCCCATAACTCAACTACGGTGTTAGGGTCGCAGCTATGATTAATATAGCGCGCCACATTAACTTCATTTAGCTCGCTGGCGTCCACGAATTCCTTCAAAAAGCTTCAAATTACTTTCCCAATATACCGAGTATCAGCAGAGCGCACCCTGGGGGCCACCTGGAATATGTACACACAGCCTTGGGCTAACAACTGATCCTTTTGCTTGGATCCAATCCGGTTTCCTGTGTACTCAATGACAAATGTCTGTCTGTGCGAAGGTCGAAGTTAGGGGCACAGCTAGATCTGTTAAAACATACTGAGAAATCCTTCCACGTGAGAATAATCCTTTTCCACAATTCCCGGCGCCCATTACATCTGTGGGGCAGGGATACTGCGGCTTCGGACTGAGAGATAAGTGGGATTGAGTGCTGGTCTGTAGACATTGTCCATAGTCCTTACCAAGGACATGAAAATGCGCCACAGTCGCACAACGTTTGAGAAAAAAAGTTGAGTTTACAGTTTTGGCCTGCGTAGTGGCCGTCTGTACAATAAAAGTAAATCATCAAAATTAAAATAAGAAACCCAGCCCCTAAAATTGACCTTGTAGGGACCATTTTATTTCCCGCTCTTTTGTACCCCCGTTTGCTTCCCGAAATATGTTCTCAGTTCTGTTGGCATAGGAAGATGTGATCCTCGTACCGACAGGCAGCGCGATCGTGACAGTGGAAGGCATTAATGATAGTGAAGAATATGGGGTGGTCCGAGGTTTTGTACTCGGATACACATACTGTCTTTTTGCGGCCGTTGGAACCAGAATCGTTCGTGTATTTGGAAATCTCAGGTCTGGCTGCCAAATAATGAGTGGTTTACTTCGCCCTTCCCGAAAATGGTCGGGATTTGGAGAACTGCTCAGTGAATCTCTCGGAATATGGCGGTGTTCGTGAGTCTCACACTTTTTTCAAATCACGATTTCGACCTTTTGACTAAATATGCGGCTTGCGATTCTATGAAACTCTGCCCATTTAGAATCGTTGATAATGCAGCATATGGTGTGAGGAAAGCGGAATGCGCACTTCTCATACAGATCACATTATTTTATCCTGTTCGCAAAACAGACCCGTTTCCTGTAAATTTTGGATATGCTGTGTATTAGACATGAATCCATCCACACCTATTTTTCCGACTTCTTTTGAGAGTGTTCCGTGTTTATACAGAGCATATTGTCCCCTTAGGTTTATTGTCTTTGAAATTGCTGGTGTGTCTGAAAATCTCGAATATTAGTATCAGAACTTGAAACTTTCATTCAACCCATCCCCAAACTGGTCGAAATTCCAAAGACGAACACGGCAGTCTCTCGGAATACGCAGTTCTGTACACGTCAAACCCATGGAGGGAGGAAGACCTCTGGCACAGCCTGATTGGGGACATAGGCCGCATGAGACGAGGGATTGCGAGGAGCAGATCTTGAAGCTTGAAAGGGAGGGTGTGAAGGGATGGGGGGAAAGAGAGAAGCAAGAGAGATGCAGAACTATTACTCGTATTATTGAGCGAAAGAACAGGGGTTTGGGTGGGATATGTACTGCAGGTGGCCGAATATCGCAGAAAGGCAGCAAGGTTGAACAGTGTAAAGTTGATTCTCAACTTTTGACCGCTGACCAGATTTCCTCAACTACTTGTCCCCTTGCTCCAATTCGATACAAAATTCAAAGGGAGGTCTCTTACAGTATTTCTATCATGTTTTCCATTTTTCCTGAGGTTCAGGCAGACTGCTATAGCTCTGGATGTGTTTTCGGACACTACTTTGGCAGGCGAAAGCTCTTGAATACGAAAAAGGTCCGCGTGTGTTGTTACAGGTTTTTTACATCTTTTTGGACGGATGATGAATGATTTTGAAAGACATTGTACAACTCAGATCAGCTTCATTGCTCAACAGAACAGTTCACCGTTTCATTTTGTCCCAGAATCCAGTGTTCTAAATTGAACACCGCCGCCGGCCCGTGAGGCCGAGCCAATCGGACGCCCTCCGACTTCTTCGGAATTTCCATTCACACGAGTTCGAAATCCAAGAAAATGCACACAATAGAATTCATTAAGCCTCTACAAATGTTGAAAGATGCTCCATCAGTTCCACCAGGTTCTCCTCACCAACATCCAGCTCCCGGTGGAGACTGCTCGAGGTCTCTGCTAGCTGGAAGGAGCCGATCTCAGCTGGGAAACTCAGAAAGGAGTCCTGGGCCGCGAAACTCGGCCAGACGACGGAAAAACAGCAGGAAAGGTGATGATATATATGTGCAAACAACTCAATATGTATTCTAGGTGGGACTGCCACCAGCGAGGACTGAGGCCGTGTACGATGATACCGTGCCAGTCAGCATGCCTCGCACTTGCAAGACGCACTTGAGGGCTGCAAGCTTGTCCAGGCGTTGCAGCGTGAGGAGCATCTGCGCCAGAGCCTTGTAGTGGCTGGAGCGTTGCCAAGGCTCCTTCACTGCTTTGATGTGCTTGGATTCCGTGATTGAGGAGCAGAGACCGTTTGGAGAGGCAAAGAGCTGGGTCATTCCTTATTCCTCAGACTCTTGGTTCATGAACAATTTCTAGAGTTCGGATGCAATGCAGGGGATTGAGACCGACCCACTTGGCTCTTACGGCGATGAAAATGTATGTCACACTCTTCACTTCTCTCTGCGGAGCTCTTACTGTCCCATAGAATGTTCCTGAGGATGTCCTCATGGCAAATCTCGACAACACTTTCGAACTATTGCGGCAATCCGAAATCCTCCCTTCCCGTGTGCTCGACGATGCATTCCACTACATGGACCGGCTTCTCCGGCTCTTATCGAAGAAGCACTCCGCGTTCAAGGCATTTGCTCATGATTTCAGCGAAGCCATATTTATTCGCGACAAGTCAGATACCCTCGCAGTTCGTGCCGTACCCGAAAAGAACAATGTCCGGATTACATTGTCGAACTTGCGGTAGCAGCTGGCATCAAGACCTCATTCCCTCTTCCCCGCATGCTCTCCACGCGAATAGTAACCTCAGAGACTATTGGGATCCTCCCCATCTCCAAAACACTCGCCGGCCATCTCAATATCACCACTCTTCCAACCCCACGCATCACCGGGATACCTCATCATCGCGATACTCCGGTCCGGACCATGACCCGCCTTTCCACAAAACCAACAAACCCGTACCAGTATCTTCAGTTGCGTCAACGTGTGCTCACCCCGGTGGTCCCGGTTCATACACACCAGGAGTACATCACATTCAAGAGAAACATAAATCGCCAGGATTTCAGGACGGGTGGTAAAACATACCCTCCCCACGAACGCTGGAAGAATGTGGATTTCGAAAAATTCGCTCAGTGGTGGAATGCGCAAGTTAACTTTCAACCTCGCACAATCACTGACTCAAATCTGCGCCTCTACTACAAACTTCCTCAGCATCTCGAAGCCCATCACAAGAAGACCATTTCATGGTCTTCGGAACGTTCGACACTGGCCGCGGGCGCAAACTTCGCTGCGAGAAAAGAATTTCTCGAAATTCTCAACTCCGACGACAATCTCGGAGATGTTCTTCCCGCAATCTCGTTCGCTGCTGTTCCCGACGGAGAACAGGATGTTTCATTCTCATGTACGTGGCCCACATTATTTTCTGGGACTACTTTCGTGTCACTCAACTTGAATAATTTCAGCATTCGCGGTTCCCATGTCCTTTGACTTGGTAACTGCGCGGCCAGAAGAGAGCGAACGGCCGGGGCTCGAATTTCAGCTCCTGGAATTGGAACCACATCAAGACGTCGACCGTGACGTTGCAATTCCATTTGGACCCGATGAATTACCACCTCCGTTGGACCCTGACGAGGACTTTGCTGCCCCAGGTCCTCTCCAATCAACCACTCCGGCACTGCACCAACAATTGCTTTTGCCCGGAGCTTCCGTACCAGCCCCCACAACACCCAAATCTCCGAAACGGTGTGCCGTGTGCGTGAAAGCTTTTTGTCTCAAGCGGAACAAGTGCCCAGGTAGGTCGAGGAAAGAGTATTGCCCTTGCAAGCATCCTCGTATGGCATCTGGAAGTCGCGCGCGGATCTCGGAGGAAGTTATACTTGCTTATTGGGCACAGCGGTCGCAATCAGGGTCCATCAAGATAAAAAATTCAATTCTCGCATTGGAAAGCAGTCGGAAACCGCGGTTTTGGTGCAGATAAATCTATTTTAAGTCTCTCTTTTCACTCTTTTCTCTCTCTTTTCCCTCTCTCTCTCAACTTGAAAAAAACGCATTTTGATCCCCCATCCACAGCAATAAGCCATAAGCCAAAATTTTACCACTAAAGTAGATCATTCTGATGCTGAATCTGCAATCTAGAAGCAATTCGGTGGGAACTCCGGCTTGTCATGAAGTTCCGTCCGCCACCATATACTTGCAGATAGATAACTACTACATATGGGAATTCATTAAATTGCGACATCCGGGATTCGAACTCATGCCATCCTGAAAACACTCAAAATAAAACAGATACATCATAACCAAGTAGACTATATGACCATAGGTGGAAATAAGAACCAGCATATAACTGGGCATGTGCACAGCAGACTTTGAACTGACTTAACAGATTTTTGCTCAGGTGAGAACCCTGCAAAGATTCCCAGGAGGCATCTTTGACTTATTCTAGCTGCTAAATCAACATATATTGACCATTCATAATGTTCAGAAGTACCAAAACCCTGAAACAACATTTGCTGTTTTGGCAGATCTATCCACTGCTACTGATGAGGTCGGAAATGAGAGGCAGGTTTGGTAATAGCGCGTACCCTGCCCAGTAGAGTGTACCGAAGCGAGTCTTTCCTATCTTCTCGAGCCCGTGATTGACGCTGAGAATGACTCGGAGGGCATTCAAGTGGGTTGCCGAGTGCGTAGATTGGGAGAAATATGTTATGGTTTCTCGCATTTTGGAGATTACCTGAGAAACATCAGAACAGACGAATGGAGTAAAAATGTAGAATCTCACGTCGATAAAATAAGAGAGCCTCGTTATATCCTTGATCGTATTCGACAGGTGGTGGCAGGGATCGGGGACAATTAACAGCGTCTTGATCTCGTCTGCCGCTCCTTCTCGGGCCCACTTTGTATTCCCGGTACTGTCACTGCCAATGGCGCAGAAACGCTCGGGCCCGATCTGCCGTATCACCTGAATTTTTCGTGATCAGTTACGATAATGACGGTGCGGCAAATCATACCTCCAAAAGGATCTTTTTAATATGCTCTCCCGTGTGTGAGAATCCAGCGGCCTCGTCCCCTTTGATCAAGTGCGCTTCGATAATTACACGTTTCCCGGCTCCTTCGATCGCAGCACGGGCTGCATGCCGAAGGTCATCCACCCATTGAGTAAGTAGGACATTCGCGCCGCCATTTCCAGTAATAAAATCACGGAGAACGGTCACGACTTCTTCTAACGCGGGTCCGCGGGACTTGAAGGTGATTATTACGTCTTCGCCAGCAGGAGTTCGACGGCTGCCAAAGGAGCTTCCCAACAGGACCCCGCTTTATCCCTTTGGAGGCCACATCCCGATTATGCCCGATCGGCTCATTTTTGTCCGAACCGATTTTGAGCGAATGTGCCAATTTTTGTCCGAACCGGAAGTAGCCTCCGGAACTTCCATTTTTTTCGTCTCCGGGGCTAGATATGGCGTTTTGGCGCTCGAAAATCGTTCCAGAACCGTTTTTGTGTTCATATTTCGTGCTGCGAAACATGAATTTCAGTAGCTACGCAGTTTACTCCTCCTCCTCCACAATGTCGTCGTCAAGACCACCTGCGCCAACCGCGGCATTCTTTCCCCGCTTCCGAAACAGCTTCATTGCATCCACAAACGTCGAAAATCCCGCAGACAGCTTCTTGAAAGTTTCGGAGTCTTCTGGTGCAAGTTCAATCCCTGTGGGTACAGGTTTCGGGACAGACGACAATAGGCATAGGAAGTTGATAGGAACAATGTGGGCGAACTGTTTGGATTGAAGAATTGCGGTGGAGGTGGGAATGGACCGGAATTGGGGCCCGTGAATGTTTTGGAAAAGCTGGACAGAGATCTTTGACAACGCGGAAATATTTGAAGAGTCGGTGACGGCTTCGTGCTTCCCGTACTTACCGCCACCTTTTGAATGCATGGCAAAAACTAAGAAAGGAGTGCAACATTAATGTGGCTGCATAATAGATTAAGTTACAAGGAACATACCATGCCCTACCATTAGCCCGCGTGAAGTGAAGATTACACCGTAATCACCGATGCGGATTGGGCGAAAGATTGTAACCAGCCCGCTGATTATATCGGGCAGATTCGGCACATGGGCCTTGGTAAATACGTCCTTGCGCTTTTTCGCAGCCTGAAATGCTGTTTAATGTCTCTGTTAAGTCGGTATGAGAGGAGGCTATACCGTTCTGGCCAAAGCCGTAGCGGTCGCTGCCGCATTCTCCGAGTTTCCAGAAAGTCGGGTCTCGGGCTGAGCGCCAGTCCTTTTACCTCCACGCCCCCCAGGAGCCGAATTCTGCCAGCGGACGGTTCGATTTAAACCCGTTCCAGCCGCCTGCTCCTGTTCCTCCTTCAAGGCCAGATGGAATTTGTGAATAAGTTGCTGCCTAAGCGAGGCCGCTTTTGCCGCCTCTCCGGGTCAACTGATTTGTACCCGGACCCGGACCCGTGCCCATCCCTAAAGATCAGGGCCGGTTTCCAGGGAGTCTTTCTAAGACTTTTGAATATGTCTAGCGAAAGATGCGCGTCTTTGACAAGATCACGTCTTATGCATCTTTGACGTCTTTGACGTCTTGACCAAGACGTCAAAGACGTCAAAGACAAAGATGTAGTTTTACTGATGTGGCGTCACGGACATCACGCAGTGTTGCGGCTTAAGCCCTTATTAAGGGTAATTTTTTTTCCTAAGGGCTTAGGACCCTTAAGTAGGGTTAATAAGGGTTGCCCTTAATAAGGCCTTAGATCAAAATTTCCTAAAATGGACGTTTATTATGCGGGCGCGCTAGTGGGCGAGTTTCTACGGGGTGTACTCGTCCTCTGAGCCAGGAAGTGCTCCATCATCGGGCTCCTCATCGCTCTCCTCCGCTGCAAGCAACTCCATCATCAAAACCTCCCTCGTGAATTGTGCTGGCGGTGGCTTTCCTACGGCGCGACGGACCACGCCACCGAATAGGAGGTCGAGAGAACGAGGGAAAATTTTGGTAGGACAACGAGTCCCCGGAGTGGGAAGCTCTTCATCGTCTGTATCACCCTCGTCGCTATCTGCCGGTTTGTTGCTGGCTGCCTTCCACTTGGCGTGACAGCCATAAAGCTGTACTAAGGGTTAATTAAGGGTTAACAAGGATCTGAGCTGAAGCTAAGGCCTTATCTTAAGGCCTTTTCAAGGGTTACCCTTAATTAACCCTTAGCCCTTAAGCCGCAACACTGACATCACGTTTATTTTATTTTTCGTGGAGCATATCAGACGTCATGTATATACTACGGAAAACAGACGCTGACATTGGGAAGTGGACCAAGGAGTGTGGTATCGGTGGCGACCGTAACCTTTCGCTTCGGGCAGGAGGACGAGTCAGATCAAAAGGAGAGTGGAAAGTCTGGAATGAAGCAAAAAGCAAGTGGTGACACTTTGAGTGTGTTTGGTTTCCGAGTCGGTTTCAACCTGTGCGGTCACACAACGGTTCCGCCTCTTGCGTCCATTGGCTGATCCTCCGAATTATACGCATCCTCGGAGCTAGCCTGATGATTGCGGTCCCAGTCAAAGACCGTATCGTTCTTCTAAGCTAAACGTACCATATCCCCAAAATCAATATCCATCGATCCTGACGGGGAATTCGGTGGCGAACAGTTGGCCATTTTCAATGTGTGCAACGTAATGCGTGAGACCTTGCCGTTGCGGTCATTGGATGTGAAAAGAATCTTAAAATCTGGCTCACAACGATGCAAATGGTTGCTGTTGTTGGGCTGGCAAAAGGAGTCAAACAGTCCCGGAAGCCGCCAAAAAAAATCAACCAATACATACCCGAGAAGGATGGGACGGTAGTATTTGGCAATCTCAAAGCTGTAGATAATGGCGTTTGCAAGCGTAAGAGCTACTCGGAAGCATTATGGATATTTCCGGTAGTGAATTATGCTGACAGACCGAAGATGAATATGAAATAGACGGCGTAATCTTGCGCCAGAACCTTGAGACTATTGTTCAAAATTAGTTGCTGTGATGGGTTATACGGTGGCGGGTATTTACATGCGGGGAAATGTTGCCCAATCCCTTGGACCCAGCTTGACCAGTGTTATGAGGCAGACAACGACTAAATGCATTTAAAAGCAGGTTCTGCGACTGGCAGGGTTGAGAACGAACATTCGAAGACAACTGGAGCCAGCCTAAATGTAGCCGGAAGTTTGATATTCGGCGAAGCACGCTCATTGAGTGATGCACTTACGAAAATCCACTTGCATATCTCTGTAGTAAATCGTCGTGGGAGACGAAAGAGCAAACTTGTTGATCCGCCCCTGCGGACAGTGAGAACCACAGAGTAGAATGACAATGTCCACCACCTCTGGTTTCAACAGTAGCCATCAAGATGCATATGACAACCAAAACGGCTTCCACTGGTCCCGCAGATCAGTTCACATACATCAAGAATGAGGGGGGACGTACTTGTGTAAATGATCACAAGAAACCAAAACATTCCAGCGGACTTTTCACCTACCGTGAAACGTGGTCAAAGACACGGCTGCAAAGAGTAATGTAGACATTCACAAATGACCCACAGGCGGATCAGAACTAATGCTTGCGCTGAAAAGAGCGCGAGGGCGTATAGTCCTATTTGGAGGTAGTCGTACGTTTGACAAAGCTGCTTCCGGATTAGCCTTTGTATAGTCCTCAGGACATGGGCAGGTGTGCGTACCCTTTTAGAAGAGGCGAAAAGCTCTGAAGCAACCCAGAGAAATCTGTTTTTATTAAAGCTAAGCCAACAGAATTGTGTCAAAGAGGCCTTACACGAGACCACCCCGGATAAAGTATCTGTTCAGAAAAAAAATGACCCAAGGAACCCCCTTCAGGGACCACGCCTTGCGACTCCTCGTCTAAGGAGGTCATCAATTCATACACGAGTAGCGACCCGGTCGCGCCTCAACGGTCCAAGATCAGTTGGCTCGCAGCACGGAACAAAGAGGTTGAATGGCAAATACCATAGACGTAATTATAAGCCCTAATGGCCGTAGGATCGTCGAGGGTAGCCACCATCTGTCGGAAGGAGCGTCGGATCGCAGATGTGTTGAAACGAAGACTAGAAAGCCTGTCTGGAACGAAGCAAAGAGGAAGTGGGTGGACGATTTTAAGGTATGTTTGTTTCTCCTCCCGAGTCCGGTTTTAAAAAACACCCCGCGGCGATCATCATTTCCCTTAACATTCACTACATTAGTTCATATGGAATTGCGCTAGCCGCCTCCACTTGACGCCCGGTGCCGCTTTGATCACATCTTTTTGCGCTCGCAGCGCTCACGACGCCCCCCATGGTCAACGCACTGCAATCGTACTTCCACAAAGGCACGGAAAAACAGAACTCTAGCCACTGGATCAACTATTGCAAGGGTTGTGTCAAGCACGAAAAGAAATTATTGCAAGATGCGGGTACCTTCGATGCGGTAGATTGGCAGGAAGGCGGCCAGTCTTTCCGCGAAGGTGAGCTCAGTTTCCTCCATTTGTATTCCATCCCCTTATATGTGGACAGCATGTCAACGTACAGTGTCTGTCCGCGGCGATAAAATCACCTGGATCACTCACATCTTGGGAGGAAGGAATGCCAAGGCGTGCATACATGTCACGGATGCCGCCCGGCAAGAGGCTACTAGCCAACGGGATGCAGAGAAACAGAAGACCAATGTAGCCGCTGCCGAGACTAGTAGAAATACGGCAACAGTCTTTGGTACGAGCACGACATCCGAGTCTGCAGGAAAGCATGGCAGATCAGTGTCGGCCGCGGACGACCCCAAGCCGAAACGTCTCAAGCAAGGATTCTTCCAGGTCTTTAGCGGCAAGGACCAGCCTTTTACCACGGCTGAGGCTGCCGAGTTTCAGGCCCAGGCTTTGCGAGCGACTGTCTCCGCGGGATTGCCGTTTCGGGTGTGGGAGAACAGAGAAGTCCAGAAACTCATTGGGCTTCTACGGAGCGCGGGGCCGGAAATTCTGCCGTCTCGCAAGGTTGTCGCTGGCAGATTACTTGACAATGCTGCAGAAATAGTCGAAGTCCAGGTCAAGCGAGCGCTGCAAGGGAAAGAAGCGGAATAACTTCATATAAGTGTGGTAAATGTGGAATGTTAAGCGGCCTCCCTGTTCCAAGTTTTCCTACGTGCCAGGTTGTCTTAATGAATCCGCAGGTGAGGGCAACGCACAAGCAAGGCTACTTTCTATCCCATTGGCTATCTAGTACGATGATCCAGTGGGATCGGAGATCTTGCGGGACTTGTAACATCAAGTTAATGAGCATCGCCACAGTTGTCGACACACCGCCATTCTTCTACCTGTCGATTTCGGATGAGCATGTGAAGTTCGACGCAGCTCTGAACCTTACTGTGGGTGATTGCAGACAGCGGTACGCGATTCGAGGGGTTTTTTACGCCGGAGAGAATCACTTCACATCTAGGCTCATTAAACCTAACGGAACTATTTGGTATCACGATGGCATTGTTACTGGGTCTACTTGCGTGCCTGATGGGATGTTGCATTCTCTGCCGTCTACGTTCTTGAACACCTGCGATGTCCAGGGCGTAGTTCGGCGGGCGGTAGGTGTACTGTATGTGCGGGTAGATTTGGGATGACCAGCTTACTAAGCGGCATAATCGGCATGATGGGAAAAAGATAAGTACGAGATCCTGCCGGGCGCAGCCACGGCCCTCTACCCCCAAGTAAGCTGGTCATCCCAAATCTACCCGCACATACCGCCCGCCGAACTACGCCCTGGACATCGCAGGTGTTCAAGAACGTAGATGGCAGAGAATGCAACATCCCATCAGGCACACAAGTAGACCCAGTAACAATGCCATCGTGATACCAAATAGTTCCGTTAGGTTTAATGAGCCTAGATGTGAAGTGATTCTCTCCGGTGTAAAAAACCCCTCGAATCGTGTACCGCTGTCTGCAATCACCCACAGTAAGGTTCAGAGCTGCGTCGAACTTCACATGCTCATCCGAAATCGACAGGTAGAAGAATGGCGGTGTGTTGACAACTGTGGCGATGCTCATTAACTTGATGTTACAAGTCCCGCAAGATCTCCGATCCCACTGGATCATTGTACTAGATAGCCAGTGGGATAGAAAGTAGCCTTGCTTGTGTGTTGCCCTCACCTGTGGATTCATGAAGAGAACCTGGCACGTAGGAAAACTTGGAACAGGGAGGCCGCTTAACATTCCACATTTACCACACTTATATGAAGTTATTCCCCAGCATTTAGAACCCAGTAAGTTGACTGCTAAATCGTCGATCGAGGTGAAGACCATTCCGTCCGGGAACAGCAGTGGATATGCCGCTTTGAGTTTCAAACAAGCAAAATTCCTCACGTCCTCCAATGTCCTGGACTTGTTCTTGAAATCCACGAACCCATTGGAAAGCACAGCCAGGTATGGGGTCTGGTTCATGAAAAACTGCGCCCACCTAGGTGCATTTTCTTGCCAGACATCGTGCAGAGGCGCGAACAAAGCATCATATGCACAGCTATAATTTATTCTGTCCCACATCGTTGCTGAAGGCCGGATGATCGGAGCAATCCGAGTGTGTTTCGTTGCTGACTGACTGTCGGTGCACTCTTTGAATCTGCTGTCTTCTCAGGTACTTTGTCGCTGCCCAACGCTTGGCAAAATGAAGACTTGCGGGGTGGTGACAACTCCGGTCGCAATATGAACACTTGTTAAAATGAAGACTTGCGGTGACACGTGACATGGGCTGAAGAGTTGGTCGAAATAGTACAGTATTATGTAGCTGATGCCACATAGTCTCGTCCCCATCCGTTCAGGAGTGATAAGACTCCCTCGGAACACTTTATCTAATAATAGAACTATCGGATCATTCCGATGCGGAGTTGAAAATGAAGTGCAGAGATCACTCCAGAACGTCTGGGGCAATTCGTATGTGATGGCCCCCATCGAGTCACACTATAAGTGTCACAAATCCTCGAATCCATGTCCAGAGCATGATGTCCTGCTCCATATTATGTTGAGATGCTCCAAATCTCATTCAAGCTAACCCGGAGGTGTGCTCCAGGTTTTTTCTGCAGCGGCTTTGGCCCACTGCTGCCAAATGAGCAGAATTGATGCTCCTGTGCTGACCTAGCCACAGCAGCTTGAAAAGAGCCAGAAAAAATCCGGTTTTTGGGAATATAGAGTACAAGATCCAGAAAAGGACATTAGAACATGTTTTGTGGCCAGTGGTATGGTATGGTGAAGAGTATAAAGTGAGTGTGACTTGATGCGGGTGTCACTGCACGAACTGCACCAGACGTTTGGGTGCGTTCTCTGCAATCATTTTTTCAATCTCCGACGGTCCGGCGCTCCGCCGGGCCGTAAGCACCCAAACGTCTGGAGCCGAGACTAGATGCCACATATACTGATCGCCGTACGGATTGAGAAGGCGGTGGACATTCGGCTTTCGACGCCGCTCGTTTCGGCCGAAAGCTGTGGAGAGCCGGCAATACCAGGGAAAAGAGACAGAAGTAAATAAAAATAGCACAGCCCTAGGTCACACAGCCGCTAAAGAGGTAAGGAAAAAGTGAACGAAGTATAGGGACAGCCACTAAATAAGTCATGCACAGCCACTAAGGAGACTATCTTAAAAAATCGGAGACAAGGAAAATAGGGAGACTTTTAGCCCCTCGGAGAAATGAAAGGAACGAGTATTATGTAAACATAAGTACTCGTAATAGGTTACGTTTCATTTTTGTCGGGGTCGAAAAACAAAATTTTGTTCAATCGTTCTGGGAAGCACACCATAGCTAGTGTTGAGCACGGGTACGGGTCAACCCGCCGGGTTTCCGGGTGGGGTCGGCCCGGGTACGGGTACGGGTTCCAATTTTAGTACACCCGAAACCCTTCTCTAGACCCGCCGACTTCAAGTTGGATCAAGCTGATGCAGAGCTCCATGCAGTGGTCCTGCTTATGGCCCTTCCTGATGAGGGTCGTTACAACTCTCTCAAGGCGCCTTTCGAGACGTCTACTGACACCCTCAGCCCCAGTGCAGTCGAGAATGCCTACAACAACTATCAGGTGTTCAAGAGCGCTGGGCAGGAAGGAGACTCCACTGAGAGAAATCCTCTCTCTGGAGCAGCCATGGCCACTGTATCCAGTACCCCCACACCCTCTGCTGCACTGGCATTTGCACCTGCAGTCACTTGTACTGCATGCTCTGAAACTGGCCATACCTTCCTTAAATGCAAACAGTTCCACAATCTCATCAGGAGCATTGGGACGTGGAACTCTGCACTGTCATATGTTGATATGGGTGGAAGGTGGTTTGAACCCTAATCAAATCAAGGACAGGATTTTGAAAGATGGAAGTGACTTGGAGTTCCAGAAGAGATTGATTGAGTTCCTAGATGATACCATATCGAACGCTGTCCCTCCCGACCCGGATGTCTCCTTTCAAGCTGAGCTAGGTGACTTTGATCCTTGTTCAACTAGAGGCCCGACCAAGGATGATAAAAACCGGGACAAAGCTGTGTCTCGTGAAAAAGACTTACACAAGTTGGTTAAACGGTGTCAGTACCATACTCACCATCCAACATGCTACAAATATTGGCGAGGGGCGCCTGAACCCAAGGAGTGTCGCTTCGATTTAGACGAGGCTAATGTTGTTCCGGTGAGCATGATTGACCCAGACACGGGCGAACTTACCCTGAGATGTTTGGATGGGCTTGTTAATAACTTTAACGAAACAATGCTGGAAGCCATACGATGCAATATGGATATTAAATTCATTGGGTCGGGCCCGACCGCTAAGGCAATACTGTATTACATCACAGACTACATAACCAAGACCCAGCTTCAAGCCCATGTCGCGTATGCAGCTTTAGAGCTCGCAGTCGGTAAGCTTGGTGAATATGATCCTGAATGTGACGAAATTACTACCAGAGCAAAGCGCCTTCTTCAGAAGTGTGCTTATTCTATGATTGCAAAGCAAGAGCTGTCAGCGCAGCAAGTTGTGTCGTATTTGATGGATTTCGAGGACCATTTCACTAGTCACAGGTTTAACAATTTGTACTGGACTGGATTCGAAAAATTCATTAATGACGAAGACCCAAGCCCCGAGTGTTATCGAAAACCTCACTGATGTCTGTTTCTTATTAGGTATAGTTTCTTCCCAATAAAGTCGTTGTCACTTCTATGTGCACGTCTGAGAACCTCCCTGATGTCTGTTTCTTATTAAAGCCGAGGGTGGCCTGTCGCATCTCTGCGTCGGCTGGTTATCTAAAGGTTATCTAAACCATTCCCCCTGAAAACCAAATCTGTTTGCCGCCACCAAATCGGCCTTCAATTTGAATGCCACACCAGTTCCACGACTCAGGTATTTTTGAATCGTATAAACCATGTATAAACAGTTGTCTTACCGTGTACTCCCCCGCCACATTAAACGGAAACAGAAACGGTTATTACCGTGTACAAACGTTTGCACACGGAAACGGCTAGAGCCTTAGTGTGATTCGTGGCCTTTGGAGTTACTGTGCATGAGAAATTTGGTTCTCTAAGTAACAGACCACATTTTTTGTGAATTCCAGCACTCTGGGGTTGTCATGTGCTGCTGAAAGTGTTGGCAGGTTGAGAAGTGAGACTTTTCAGTTCGATCGAGATGATTATATAATCCATAAATTCGTATTCAGGACACATATCTCCGGAGGTCGACGAGAGCTTCCACACACAACAGAATAACCCCGAAAAATCACCAGAAATTTTCAAAACAATGAATAGAGGTAATGTTGGAAGCAGAATTTTGATATCTGTTTGGACACATCGGTAGGTCAAGAAATGAGACTTTTCGACCCAATATCACAAAATTTCAAAACTTCTGCTGCAACAAGAAATTTTTTAACAAAATTGGACAAAATATCAGAGGAGGTTTTCCCTGATGCAGAGAATGCGTGCTCCTGTATGAATTTGATTCCGCGCAGTTTTCAGAGCGTGCTTGGAGTCCTGGGCCATGATCGTCGGATTTTTGCCGAAGTAAAGAGGGATACGGAGCTCTAGTAGCTGACATCCGGGGGTGGAATTGAGAACGGTATAGATGTGATAAGATGGGGCCGAGTCCGCTATAATCCTCTGTGTTGCACGTTCCACCTCGGCCCCATCCGAGGCCATGGAAATCGGATGAATATTATACTCGTGCAAAACGTTTGCAAGCTCGGTGTGCATATCTGCAAGATCCTTAGCAGTAACTGAGGATCCGTGAGCAATGGCAGCAACCAGAATCGGTGGTATCTTGGGGAGGGGGATAGACAGGAGGTAGACACGAAGCTGCATATCGATTAGAGGTCACGCCATTGCAACATGCATATCAGTACATACCTTGTCCGCTTTTCGAAGCTGAGCCTTGGCAAAGAGAGCATCCAAGTCATCATTCTCCGCGACTGTGATGGCTCCGTCGACACTCCCGAGAATGAGACAAACATCCTTCGATTGTTGATGTACAGAAAGCGCTGCTTCAAGGGCGGTGTCATCCCAGGCGAGCGATAAGGGTCCACTGTAGTCAAGTTTCTTGAGAACCTCAGATGCTCTAGCGACATTAACGGCTGAGATATCAGGGAGGAATTTCGGCATTTTGGCACGTTTCTCGCTGCAGAGATAAGGAATTGAGCTGACTGCCAGAGAACCAGGGTAGAATGAACAACGTACCGCAAGCTCCGAAGCCCGGGCCCACCGAACTGCTTCCGGAATGCTTCGTATGCATTGGGCGAAATCGAAGACATCATGTCACAGAAATGCTCGAACTCGCTATCATAGTCCATGTTCTTGTCACCTTTTCCGCGTTGACGCCGTCCCTGCTTAATGACCAGTGCGCGGACCATTCCAGTGAGTGTACCCGTGTTGTATGTCCCGTCTGCACAGCCAACAGCGAATTTAAGCCATGGCGATCGACCATCCTCCTTTAAATAAATTAGCAACGGCAGACAAAGCTTGAGAGCTAGAAACATACCGACTCAATGAGCTCCCGCAGTCCGTGATGCTTGAGGAAAAGAGTTCCGTGCTCGACGTCCCGGTATACCTCAGGAACATATTTCATATTTTTCTCATTGGGCATCGGTCTATGAATCGCGACTTGGAATGTGTGAACCTTGTAAAGGTTCTTACATTCCGAGCAAGCTTGAACGTCTTGACCTTCAATATAGTCGGCACATCACGTAGACAGTTGGTGGAAAAAACGGCGCTGACAGACCGAGATAGCTTCCATTCTTGGAGCCTGAGCTCCCGTCGGAGCACCATGCGCTGCTGATAATTGTCCAGATCCTTCCACCGCAGGTCCTGCGAGTCGGATGGGAACAACTGCTCTATGATTTTATGACGAGAAGGAGCACCGCCTCCGGCGACGGCGGTCCTTGCCAGATAAGTCGCGATTTCCTCATTGGAGACTGAGCGGTCAGTCCGGGACACGGGAGGTTAAGAATCAAGGGAGTGGGAGTGGCGGACGCAGAACTGGATTTTGGAATCTTTTTGAAGCCGAGAGTGAATAGGGACCTGGTGGATTCACCCTTGCTCCGTTCTTTGGTGCATTTGGATATATCCCGCTTCGCGTAGTCAAACACATCAATAAAACAGTGCTAAGGGAGCTAGTCTACTATAATCACGTCGCGCTTTCTTGCTTCCCTTTCCAAACGCAAGCGCGCCTTGACAAACATCAACATTTGAATTGTCTCGATCTTGCTATCCGGTATTGTTTAACCGTTTTTTAACCCTCACTACCCCCTTATAGCCTTGTCTCGCAACCACCCCCTATCATGTCTAATACCAACAATGTCCTACAGATTCCTATGCCCTCGTCGAGAGGGTCTGGAGCGCCGTGTTTCGAAGGTAAGGAGGTTACGGGCTTTCTGACAAGCATAGTGCAGCATGGAGCGAACGCCGGCATCACTGACATCGACCAGCTTGTTCCTTACATTTTGCAGTACTCCACCGAGCCCATTCGCGCACTTATCAGGTATATGCCGGAGTTCGACCCTGAGATCACGGGTAAGACCTGGAACGCAGCTAAAGACCAGCTCCTCTTACTTTACGGACACTCCGAGCGTGTTCCCGACTACACTGAAACGATGCTAAGGGATTTCTGCGAGAAACAATCAGCTAAGCCATCTTTCGTTAATATGGCAGACATCGAAGTGTACTACCGAGCCTTTGCACTGATCGCAGTTCCGCTCGTCAAGAAGGCCAAGATATCGACGAAAGAACGTGATTTCTACTTCATCGCTGGGATCCCCAAAGTCATTAAAGACTGGTTCCTCACCCAAGTACCCGACGCGAAGCGTAAGCGTTCTGACCCACCCTCAGTTGCAGAGTCTATTGGGTATCTGAAGAAGCGCTTCGATGATGACTCTCTCACATTTGAACCATGGACTGAAGATGCTAAAGCGAGTCCCATTCCTCATGAACTGTCCTCAGCAGTTACTACTAATCATCTCAGTGCGGTCGATGATCTGGCCAGACAGCTTGAACGTCTTACCTCGGCACCCACTGCAAGCGTTCCTACGACTCCCTCCAATCCAGTTGATGAACTGGCGAGACAACTCGAGCGTCTAGCGTTACAGCTAACCACTTTCTCAGGTAATGTTCCACAGGGCACGCAGGCTAACGCTCCTCTGCTAGGGAATCAAGGCCAAGGGCCTACCCAAGGCAGAAGGTGTTTCATGTGCGGAAAACAAACCGATGAGTCGCATCCGTTGGGTCTTCGAAATTGTCCCGATACTCACGAACTTTTGAATGCTAAGAGCTACTCCGGACACCAGAATAGAATAGAAAATAGAATACGGATTTATCAAATGATGTGATCATGCTGATCGGAGCCACGGATCGCAACCACGACGCAACCACGAAGCCTTCTCCGCCCTCGCCGAACGACGCCATGTGAACCGCAGCCTCATTCATGACCGTGTCGTCGAAATTTCCCCCCTGGCCTACACGGCTTCGCCGCTCGTACAGAAAGTCCACCAGGCGCTCGACATCGAGTGGGTCAGCAACCCAGTTGGCCCCGCCGCGTCCCATTGCACCAGAAAAGCGAGAAAACGATGCGAAAAGGAGAAAATGTGGTCGAGAAAATGCCGTGTCACCACCGGGTCACACCGGATCACATCATTTGATAAATCCGTATTCTATTTTCTATTCTATTCTGGTGTCCGGAGTAGCTCTAACATCATTAGATATGATACCAACGCACAGAGGTATGTTCAAGCGGACGGAACGGACTTACCTAGGGTTCCTCCAGGATTTATCGGGGGGGTCGCTGATTACATTCGAGCACTTATCCGTGACCGGAACAGTAACAACGCTCCTCAGGTGGCGAGAACAAATACGATGGGCTTATCGTATGGAGCAACTCAAGTACTTTGAGGCAATAATTTCGCTGTGACTTCCCTAGATCATTCTTACAGAGAAGCTGATCCTGCTACTCGTTCGCAGGGCAAGGAAATGGGAGCTCGCTTTGACCCGCTCAAACGTCCCGATAATAAAGGTAAAAATCGGGATACCCCTCCTCACATGGATAGAGCCCCTGGTCCGTCCCAGCCACCTAATAAACCTGTGACTGACGCGTTACCTCGACCTCCGAATCCAATTAATCCAGAGGATGGGTGGAAAGCAGCCCGCCCTTCGAACCAGAAAACCGACGACGTGATCATGCGGGACGCGAAGAAGCCAGCCCAGACAGAGAAGTATCATATTACCTCTGATATTCAAGAGCGAGCTGACGCGAAGGCGGTGTTCGATACCGTTCTGAGAACGCAGGTCACGCTGCCCTTGCTTGAGCTCGTCGGCCTCAGTCCGCAACTCCAGAAGCTATTTACGGAATCCACGCGTTCGCGTAGAGAGTATGAGAATAAATCAGCTGAGTACTCTGTTCGTTTTGGAGAGACCGAGACTAGGTATACAGCAGTGTGTGGACGTCTATCCATTCATAATCAAGGAACTTTGCGGCGTTGATGGTGATATAAGTGGGATTAAAAAGCTAGTTCTCGTCGCATTAGGTGAGCAATGGAAGCCACTGATTTGCCACGGAGACCGCGTACATAGTCCCGAAATTCCATCAAGATGTGCGGTGACAAGCTGCCAATGTACTCGCGGTCGGCGGGTGTGTGCTTTGACGCTGCATTGGCCATTTCGACGCGTGCTCGCCGCAAGACGGGTCGGGGGCGTAAGGTGGAAGGTGGGGGAGGAATGAAAAAATCGGTATGGACGCGTGGACCGTTACGGAATGGGTCCGTAAGGTGGTTAGTTGCGCGGGGACGGGCATGACGGCGAGGAACTTCGATGGTGGTGTGAGTCGTGGTGTGCGTTGGTTGCGGCGAGCCTCGCGGCATTGATGGAACGCACGCGCACAAACGCGTCGCGTGGTATCGTCGGGGGGAAGCGAGGGCGCTGTCAGGCGGGAGGAGTATGAGTGGGATGAGCGCTTGGTTGCGTTGGGGTAACCCTAAACCACATCCACAAAATAGAAGTTACGGGTTACTCCAGCGCCAGACGCGTAAGGAAAGAAATAATGCACGATAATCCGCGGCCACGTTCCAACATTGGAAGAGACACAATGACGCAGCGCATCCACCACCAAACTGAGACACCAGGAGGCAGAACATAGTATGCGCAAAAAAGAAGACGCGCTGGGCCATAAGAATCCATCCCAAAGCTAGGCACGAAATAGAAAAACAAAAGCAAGATTGGAGTTCACAAGTACTTACCATACTGCACAACTCATGCTAATCTGCGCACATCCACATCCCGCCAGCCCATTCTCCTCCACCTATCAATACAAATCAAGAATTTCCGTGTTGGGTAGGATTTTTTGACGGGGCTTTGACCATTTTCATCCCTTCAGTCATCAATGTTATACCTCCAATCGTCCTTCAGGTACCCTTTTCGGGTTATAGCGAAAAGGGTGTGGAGAGAAGGGCACAGAGTCGTTACCCGGGAAGTCGTCCGAGCCCTGCGACATGCTTGATGAGCTGGGATCGGTCATATACAGAGGCGGTGGATGATGGTAGGACTCCCCCGGGGTCGACGACCTGCTGGAAAGGTTGCCAGAGTACGAGTACTCGTCGAGTGCGTCGCTACCGTCCATGTTTGTCATGGAAGAGAGGGAGAGACTGGCAGTGGAAAGAAGAAAAAAGAGGAAAGATCCCATCGCAAGGATTTGCGCATGACGGCACATATTCACAGAGTCGCATAGCAACGAAAATATGTTTATCTCTCTCGCTCGTTCTGCCTATATCTCGATGCAGCTCAATATTTCTCGCTGTATCTGCACGTATGCCAATTAATAATGTTCACATGAAGACAAATCAAAATATGCAAACATACGTCTCTTCTCTCGAAGCCCACCAGCAGCCTCACGGAAAACCCTGTCGCAATGATGCGTCTCGTCTCCCCAATGCCATTGGAGAACTTCCTTGCGCGCCATCGTACATGCACCTCAGATGACGAAGAAGTGCCCTCATCACAGCCTTTGGAAGACGGCGAGGACATAAAAACTCACAAAAGTGTTCCAGGCCAGATCTGTGTCCCGAGTGGAGAGACTGACGGGACCCTAAAGACTTCGACATCTCGATCCCATCTTGTCCGCCGCGTGCCACCTGTTGTGAGATATGTACTGGCTTTGCTTTTCCGTGATGTTTACTACTTTTCAGAAATTGTCAGTGATGCTAGCCAGCGTGAAGACCCCAGCACGATCCATCCCTTCATGGAAACTGGTCAGACGAGTCTCAAGTCCAGGCCCAGTCAGAAGATTCCGGACAGCATCGGAACTCCTCCGAACCTACAACAAAATATAAACTACGCCTCTGGAACCAGAGTCTCCCCCACACCCATCATTTCCATTAGCTTCAAGCCTGGCTTTTCCATAAGGAAAAACCGGTTGAGCTGGGATCCATCTTGGAATGAGTTCGCATACTGTTCGTCAGGGGCAAGCATCACGGCGGACTGAATGGAATTGATATCGATAACTCGGACATCTGAGTTTCCGAGATGTTGCATTGTAACGTAGGTCTTGGATGAGTCTTCGTAAAGCTGTTGGTGGTGTTCACCGTATAATGAAACCACGGCAAGGGGACCAACAACAAGCACAACCGCACTTCCTGCTGGACCCCAGTATCATGTCGTGCTAGGGAGGAAGAGGAGATGTACATGTGCGTTATGGTCGAGCTCGATGTAGCAGAAGACTCATTCGATGACAGGGGGAAATAAATTGCATGAAATCGCTGGCGCAGCGCAGCGGGAAGCTCTATATACAACTGAGAATAAATTTCCTTTTTGGGTTGCTAAGGGCTTAGATCGCCTAAGCCCTGAAGTGATGTGGACAGCGGTCGAGATTGATTCCGTAAACTAGGGGGTAGTGCTCTGTCCCACCCAAAATTACTCTGGGAACCATTTGATGAGTATTCCATTTCGACGTTAACCTGTGAAGCGCTGGTATCATACTGTAAGTTATATGTCATGCCAGAATAATAAATTGCGCGAATACCGAAATAGTATCGAAGTCAACTCTGCCAGCACAATCCCAGAATGCTGCTTTGGCAGTTGGCGCAGAAAAATGCTGTCCGATAACGACCTCATGAGATCTTCGATCACCGTCCATTTGTCCTGCGGGTTTACACATTTCCAATGAATGCGAGTGCGAGGGTTCTTTCTTTCCTGGGAGAGTGCTATATCATCCGCACGTATGGGACCTGCCGCGAAATGGGTGTGACTAATGAAAATGGTGTGAGGAATATAGATTCCGAACCGCCACAGTCTGACCAAAATGAGTGATGTGTACAGAGAAGGAATATGTTGACGCGACCTTTACATAAACACTGTCGCTCAGTTGAAGTCGTGTTTTCTAAAATTTGGAGAAAGTCTCCTGTGATAATGACGCCCATGACCTTTAGAGCTGACCGGCAGCGACAACTCAAATCATTGAAGACTTGGATGTGATTTAAAGAGGAAATCGGCTCCGCGCAACACGCTCTGCCGTGATATCACTATACTACAGTCACGGACCCTTGTTCCAGTGCTGGCAACTGGAACCAGTGGCAAAATTTGTTGCAAACATGCTGCATGGGAAATGCACTGAATGCGGCAGGGACGTTCCCTTCCCCAAATATCTCAATGCCGTCGCCGATTGAGCTTCAAACTCGTTGTCAGTACTTCCAATCGATAATTAATGCAAACTCACGGGGCCGTCATTATTTGGGGGTCGGTCAGTAATCCAACCGTGCCTGAGTAGCCCGGAACTCAGCAAACATTAGTTGAGGAACTAACTGAAACATACCTTGAAGATCCGACAAATAAACCATCCCGCCAAATAAACCATCCCGCCGCTCTTGTAATATTGAACATGCTGCGTAAATGCCAGAAACTCGGCCAGCGCAGATAGTGATGGAACAGCCGCTGGAAGCAGCACGGGAACTGCGCTGTCATTGTTTATAAACTTGTAAAAGCCGTTGCGTTCCTCGTCGATGAGCTTCTCGATGAGATAGGAACGGCAAATGGTCGCTTTTTTGTTGCCCAGAGGTCCTGCATCTTGCTGATGTACCAGCGCCCACACCTGCATGAACGAAACGGATCTCGGGGATGGGAAAGGGAGGGGGATTGGGGGACTTCTCAAGGAAATGTTCGATGAATGAGTAAGTGAACGTCATGATTGAAACGGCCCACTGGAAAACGTTGGCCTCCATGAGAATTTTGCCGAATTCGTCCTCTGGCATGCGCCGATTGATGACCCACGCTTTAGGGTCGGACTCCGTGGGCTTGGAGCGAGGCACATACATCCGTTTGACAGCCACATCTTCGTTGGGCTTTGTGCCTAGTTGTAACGGAACGCTTTCCCACGCGTACGACTTCGAACCACGTACTTGATCGAGTACGCCGTCTTGATTATCTCTTTATCTTATCTTTGCTTCCCCTGTGCTTATCACTATCTTTTACCGCCTTACGGACTATACCCCGCACTCATCACATCACATTCCTTACCTCCATTCCACATTATTTACATAGCCACAAGATCGTAGTATAAATACCCGTATGTACGTAGTTAGGCCTTCGGTCAATTCTATCCTTACGCCAGTTATCTTGTCGGTTCGACCACCCGACTTTCCCGTGTGCCGAGAACAGCCCCAGCTCCTCGTCACATATTTTTAACTGCTCGATATCTGTCTCTGCTTCGCTGGTCTCCTCCAGTCTGATCAACTCGAATCCACCGCCTCGCAGTCGACTACCAACCCCCAAAGCCTAACTACAATGTCTGAATATACCACCGCTGGACACCATACTCGCGCGGCAACTCGTGCGGGCCTCTACGATGCCCCCGCCCCGATTTATGGCCCCAGCGCGACCTCTTCACCCATGGACGACGTCCGTGGATCGATTGAAGACGGCCGCAATAGCCCTCACCCCATTGCCACGCTGTACAGCACCGTGGTAACTGGGGGACCAGTTCCTTTGGAACGTGGTATTAGTCCTAGCGTCAGTAACGCTAGGCTCTCGTCTATCGAGCGTGCTCCTCTTCGAGCTGGCGCCGACTTCGGTCCGGCAGTAGTTGAGAACCAGCACGATGACGGGGACTGGATCCCTGTCACTCGTTCGACGGCGCGAACGACAAACAATACCCTCTCTCCATCGGCATCGTCATCGACTCACACGGCAAATGCCGCAATGCCTGGTATGCCTTCCAGAAGAAGGAAGACACTAATACACATGCTTGGATTTTGCGCTGTCACCTCAGAGCTACTGGTGATGTTCACCCAGAGGTCTTTATCTCGGATCGATCTGGGGCGCTCATTGCAGCCGTCGTTGATGGGCAGCCCGAGTCTGCACAGCTATCCAATGCTACGCTCCAGGCCTCGACCCTCAGCATAGAGGCTGAGCGTACTGAACGACTCATTCGCAATGTATCTCCCCGCCAGAATCAGAAGCAGGGTCGCAAGCTCAATGACTTGAGTGCACGTCTTGTCATCGAACGCAGACAGGGGCGAAAACGGTCACCTTGTACTGCATTGGCTGTCTCAAAAAGTCCGCCAACAAAGCCACAGACCGTTTGCACAAGCATGCAATCACTTGCAATGTTCGTTCTTTTCTTTAAACCCACAATAGCGAGCCTAATGAATCTCTCCGTAGGAGCTTGCACGCGACTTCCCGGATGAACTTAAGGAGGTTCAAACCGAACTGGAGAATACGGTCCAACGAGCGTCCACCTGTAAACATCTCAGTTCCGTAATAAGTAATCATGCAAGACTGAGACTCACGACCTTGCCCAGTTCGGTCGCATAGTTATTATCCTCCTTGATGCGCACTCGAATATGAGGCATACACAACTCTTTGCTCACAGAATACAGCGCATCTCGAGCATACTTCAATCGGTCACCTATGTCCGGAAATGCATCCCGGAATAGCGCATTACCGATGACCTTGGTGAAAGCGGTTCGGATGATGCGAATGATCGCATCGTCTTGATCTAAAAGATTCATCACGCCACGGTTGGTGAAGCGGAGGGGCGGTGTGTCAGGCCACTTTTCAGACTCTGCCTGCACTGCCGCCCTGGACTCCCGTGCCTTTGAGTGCCGCCCACGGCCTGTGAGAGAAACTGATCCCGTCAGCGTTGGATCCTGGATAGATCTAGAACGTGATGGTGCTTGAGTCTCAGCCCAGACTGGGCGCTATTGGGCATCATGGTGTTATGAGTAGTGGCGTATGTTGGCTAGAGGAAGAGGCTTACTTCTTGGATTGCTTTGATTCTCCAGCTCCGCCTCGTCCGCCTCGTCCTGTAGATCTGACCGCGTATCATACATTTGAGGACTTGCAATGCCTCGACGATGTCGGACTTCAAACGGTTGCGTCGTTTGCTGATCATAATACCAGCCGAGGAGAATGCCCGTTCGCTGGATACCGACGCCGTCTATGCGCGCTTTGGGAACTGATTTCGGGAGAGTGCGTCACAAGGCCTCGATTGGTCAATCAGGCCCAGGATGGTGGCAACTGGGACGCGACGCGATGTGAGAAGACGTGATGGACGCGTCGATATAAAGTGCTCACTCGATTTCTTGACCTGCGCCTGGTGAGCCACATCCAGAGGTTCATCGTTGGCGGGGTCGGTGATTTTGCTCGATGAGACACGGTCACGCGTGGTGTTGAGAATAAGGGAGGGATCTGGATTGTCGCGCGTGCGAGACATGGTGGGAGAGAGAAGAACTTGACGCGTCCAGTCACAATCTGTCACCTTTTATGCCGCCCGAGATGGTCCGTGTACCCCGGGTACCAACGAGCCGCAAGCAGAGCGGATGATGAGGTGGGCGGCAGAAGCATGTCCACACAGACACTCCCCCCTGCATTGCTGATCGGCTGGAGAGGGGTCAAGCATTGGAAGACGGAGAACAGGTTGTACACACCGAGTACACCACACACTGTTCGCCTTCGGGACAGTGTGAGCATGGGCCGCGCGACATGGTGCTCATCTTGCAATGTGGGAGGAGACAAGAGGTAGCAAGACTTGATTAGCGACAAGGCGCATCAATAATTGCCCGGCCAAGCCAAGCAATGAAATTTCAAAAACCCAGGGAGTTGGAGACAGAACTCAAATTGCGGGATTTGAAAATGTGGAGCAGAGAACAAATTTGCAAGATGCGAAAACAAAGAGGGCATGAGTGAGACTTTGAAGGGTGGCGACAAAACCAGAACTCTTGACGACAAAAAAAAAAACAGATGAAGCGTGAATTGTGTTTTTGTTAGTGTTCTTGCATATCACACTGGATTGACAGACCCTGAAACTTGCCTGCCTGCCTAAAACGCCGTTAGTAATTATAATATATTATTTTGTGTGTTTTGCGGAGATCATCTCTTGTGTCGTGATTTGAAGGTTGTGTGGGATGTTGTATGGCTCTAAAAACAATTGTTTGGATGGCGGAGGGCACACCGTTCTCGTAATTGAGGCATGGCACCCGGAGCGCGTGAACAGTGGACTTGAACAAGCAGAATATAGGTACAGCTCAGGCTCTGTGTATTTGTGTGATCTATGACTGAATGAGCTGAAAAACCACCCATTATCATTCTATTGAGTGTCCTGGAGGAGTCCCACGGCTCGGATTTGCTCTTGTACTCCTGTACAGCACCGCGAGACAACTCGATCACAACGATTCCGGGCACGTGACCGCGCTTGTGATCACTTTGGGAAGTGTCGCGTCGCCGGACAGGGATGCACAGAGCTGATCTGAGGCATGTAATCTCTCGAAAACACTTCAAAGTCAGAATATTGACAATTGGTTCACTCGCTGGAGGATAGAGCACACAGATATATAAGGCCTAGACTGTAGGAATATTTCACAGCTTCAAGTCCAGGTCCTCGGCGTCGGATATCTGGTATGATGTGTACAAGGACATGTAGCTTCAGCTTAATCAGAATTTTGGATGGATCCAAGTTGGCAAAAGCATCAAGAAGATTGTCGATTAAAATCTGTAGATCTGCCTGTATATTCGGGTCAGTAAATATGTACACTGGGTCTTCTCTATACACATACAAGGTATTCTTCCATGTTATCAATGATCGGCATCCAATGCACTGGCCCAAGCTCGCCGAGTGCACGTACAAGCACAAACTGGTCTGGCATGACAATGTCATGGATGTGGAATATCATGGTTTGCATAAGAGTCTTGAAATGCTTTCCTATAAGCCCATTACAATATTGCATCATGTACGCAGCTCTAATTGGCGGAACATGAAGTCCATCGAGGTTCGTGCTTTGGAGCCGGATGGTGAAGATGTTCTGCTGCACAGGTGTCCAATTATGGTGCAACTCATACCATACTTTGCATTGCCGAGAAGAATTGTGTGCAATATCTCCACGAGAGTGTCTTGCGATGGGTCAAAATATGGGGGTCGGGTTCAATAAAGGCCAGAAGTATACATTTAAAAAATCGCACATGGGAGATCCAGCAAGGGATTATAAGGTTGGTCAGTTTCTTTGCTTAACCAGATCAAAAGCTCTGTAGATATGTCATCAACGAGGCGTCCTGGATTAGTGGCCTGCATCTCTCGGGAATTTTGAATCAGAATGTCGATCCAATGCTTTGCGATTTTGTCTTTAGTTCCGGTTGCAGTTTGCAGCTCCTCGACACGAGCAGCCACACCATACGTGGCGAGGCTCAGTTGTGTGAGAATGCAGCTGCGGATCTCTTCCACACTACGTGGCTGTCCTGCCTGAAGCAATGTTGAAATACTGAAAGTCAGATGTGTGTACAGCGGGACTCACTACAAACTACCTCAACAACTTGAAGCGCACCATAAAAAGACCATTCTCTGGAAATCGGAACGTTCCACACTGTCCACCGGTATCAATTTCACTGCGCGGAAGCCGCTTCTCGACATTCTCAATTCGGACGATAATTATACTAATGCTCTACCTGCGATTCCGTTACCCGAAGCTGTTCCCGACGGCGAAGTGGACCTCTCTATTGCAGGTTTGACTCGTCTTCTTTTCTTCCAAAATCTGCGCTGATTTTATCTGTCGCAGGCGACAATGTTCCAACTTCTTTCAATCCGATGGCCGAGGAAGAAGATGGAGAAGATGTTGGTGACTCCCAGATCCCTGAATTGGAATCTGGCGAGTCGTCCATGCAGAGCGATGAGGTAAACGAGACTGCGGAGTCAATGTTGCCCTCTGTGCAATTTACTCCACAGCCGGCCCCACAGCCTGCGCAGTTGGCTGCACCTCAATTCATCCGGCCTGTCGTCGTGCAACAGACATTGCTGCCTGGTGCCTCCACACCTACCGTCTGGGTTGTGTCACTCTGCGGGTCAGATCTGGCAGGCCCAAAGCACCATAGAAGCAGGCTCATGAAAGGTGTCAGGGGAGGCGTAAGTACTTAAGCCACATCCCGTGATTGATGCGACTGATCGCAGTTGTGATCCGTCCGCGAATCGGTCCGTAACCACGTCTTATGGCATAAGTCACGCGTGATTTTGAAACGCGACGCGTATCTCTCTGAGCTTTCATGGCACCTCGAAGTCACCGCAAAACTGGTCCACCCAGGAACCCCAAGAAGCCAAAGGATCCTAAAAAACCAAAAGGAACTCACGGTGGTGCTCGGGAGGGAGCGGGAAGACCTCCTAATGAAGCAAAATTGCAAATTCTCGGCCGTTCACCTACGCCGCTGCTACAGGAACGCGCTCGGGCATCCACCTCCCATACCAGTGGCTCTCTGCGGCCCATTGCCCCATTTTTTCTTCCTCGTAACACCCATGCTGCTGTTCCTCGAGGCAACCCCGCCACTGCTTCTGCCTCAGCTGGGAGATCAACTTGGTCCGCTCTCAGGCCTTCGCGTGCTCAGGCAGCACCCATATCCGCTTCGACGATTCCTGGTATTTCAATTCAATTTTAATGTGATGCATGAGTATCAATTTACACACAAACAGTCACCCGTCCACCACCGATTTCCGTAGGTGATCTTGCACAGCTCAATGAAGAGCTGGCGTACATCGACGAAAACGATGAGCATGCGGATATTGCTGCAGGAGATTGCATCATCGACGAAAGTCTCATAGAAGATCCCCCGGAGAATGGCGAGGAAAATCTAGATATGGTGGCAGCCAAAACTTCATGTCACACCGGAATTTTGATCAGATTCCTTCCAGATTTGAGATTTGGAAGGAACTAGGCTGGTGGACACAATGCGGGAGACAATATCCTCAACTATACTGTGAACGGGTCCATGGGCCAAGGGGGTGCTTATGATTTTTTTTTCCATAGCAGGCTAGTGTACAACAGCTTCATTTCTTCATTGTCTACAGCACTCCTCGACAGATCCATTACTTCGGTTTCTCATTGTTCACCGCCTTGTATACAATTTGTATACAGCTTTGTTTACATATTTAAAGACTTACTTAGCGGAGACAATTCTCAGCCATTCACTCCATCGTGTCCGTCTGAGGTTTGTCTCGTTCTTACTTATTTATTACTCTCTTTACTTATTTATCTTCTAGTGTTACTTCTAAGACTAAGTAACTTCTTGCAGGTATTCAATACAGCCGTTCACTCCATCGTGTCCGTCTGAGTGTTACTTCTTACAACTATTCTGCCATTTTTCCTGGGCATCGCAAAGCGCTTGAATTTCAATATAAAATGTGATTGCAAATAGAGGGAGGCGGAGGGATTTATTGAGAGGGTCGAGTATGGTGGCGGACCGAACTTCGTGACAACATTTTGTCCCAATTTGGTAATCACTACTGCGGACTCAGTTTTTGAGAAAAAGTGAAGTAAATACTGTATACAGTACCAGAAGAAGCTATTCTAAACATCTGCCGGAGCAAAAGTTTGAAAAAATCATTTTTGGTTTTTGCGACTTCGATTCTGCGTTTTTGATTGCGGATCAGCCGGGCCGGTGGCTGTGCTGCGCGATCAACGCACCCATTTTCTTCGACGACCATGCCTTGCCTCCGTAAAACGGGCGCCCATGCTCAATGTGAGCCCAATGGAGCTTTTACATTTCCTCTCAAAGTTCCACCTGGAGATGAACCCGATCGAATATTTTTGGGCCTGGATCAAACACTATTTCTGCGAGCGGTCGAATGGTCAGTGGAAAAAGAGGATATACAAGATACGGCCGCACCACACATTGGAAAGCACGGCACATTGAAATCAAACCTGGCACATTCATGCTGATGTGCCACCTTTCCCCCAATAGACGGCACATTCCATTTTGAGAATGTGCCGCCCATCGGTTGCCCTGCCGTTGGGACCGACACGTCATGCCTCGGCAATTTTTTCGTCCCTCTTCCTCTTCCCGCCACCACCCCCCACCTGCGCCCAGCGGCGCATCACGATGGCGCCTTCAAAACACACGCCCGCGGAGCAGGAGCTTCTGGAAGGACTTACCGGTCGCCAGGTGAAAGAATTCCGCAATTTTGTACGTCACGTCGCGTCCTGTCGCGTGTTCATCGCGTGCTAATTGACAGATGTACACCGGCGAGTTCATCGCGCTCAATGCGGCCCGATTCCTCGACCACGAATGGATTGATATTCCCACCAGTGTTCGCCCATAAGGCCATAAATCGAGGTTTGAAAACCTTTAAGGCCTTAATAAGGGTAAGGCCTTAAACGTAAGGGCAATTTAAGGCCTTAAATATATTTTCCCACGCTCATACGCATAGCCGAAATCCCAGTACATTACGGCCGGAACTCGTCGTCTGAATCAATCTCTATGGCACCATCATCCGGGACCCCATCCTCCTCTGCCTCTGCCAATGCCTGCATCAACAGCTCCTCCTGCTCCATCGCCTGTGCCGCCGGCTTCCGTGCACGAGGCTTCTCCGCCCCTCTGAATAAAACAGCCAGTGTCATCTGCTTCCACACCGGGAGACGGTTAGGCAGACAAGAAGTGAGGTCATTATCACTCTCGTCTCCACCATCCACTGCTTCTTCCCGCTCTTCCCGCTCTGCCGCCCTGGCATCACCGATCCACTTCCCCATTTCTGTCCTCCAACCTGCCGCACTGGATACAAGAGCTCGACCACGCTCACTCTGATCCTCGTCCTCTGTTGAAGTGGGGTTTGGTAGTGTTTGGTTCAGACGGGTCCGCCTTCCTTATTTGTACTCTGTCACATATTTAGTCATGGTGTGACAATGTGACAGGGCTTTTCGCCTTCCATCTGGTGCTATATCTGCCTTTTCGGCTTCCATCTGGTGATCTCATTGCAACATCCTCTTGGTCTTCTAGTAGATCATAATAACGAGGGACACTCAACAGAGTAGCAGTAGATTTGTGGTTTTTGCGTGCATGGCGTGGCTTCAAAAGATTCTGTTTTTCGTGTTCGGACCGGATCTCGGCGCGGACCTGGATATAATGTTACTTGGGATCGATGTACCGAAGATATTGACGCACCTTGGTCCGCTTGTCCGTTTTTTCAAGCCCCAACCGGTTACGATGATCGGCTTGCTCGACTTTGGTCCGCAAGAAGGTCCGCTCGCAGCCTGCCTGATTTGCAACAATGTTCAGAATGATAATGGCAAATCGAGCCAGTTCTGCGAGGTGCGCAGAGTCGACAAGCGCCTCCCAGACTTCGATGGGGTCGGTATTTTCCTGAGAAAATTTGAGTTTAGGTTAAACACGCCTATGACACAGCTCACATAAAGACTCTCGCGCCGATGATGAAATTCGGAGGAGAGGTCGAGGAACTTGATTTTTAGTCCATATTGTACACCGTGTTTGTAAACATGTTTATAAACAGGCTGGTTTACAAACAATGTTTGTAAACCGGTTTTTAATTGCCCCGGAATTAAAAACAGCACCCTATTGGCAACGGTGATATCAGTTCTCAGGCATAGCCGCTGTTAGCCCGGTGTTAACCGGTGTCTGGACCACCGTAAAGGTCCGTGCATGCCATGTCCGGGGGCACAGACGCCCGTGCCTTGCGCAATTTCTATCTGTCGACGTTCTGCCTCCCGCCTCGAACGGAAGAAAGATTGTGTAAACACAGCGCCAGCACCTCCACCATCCCTTGACTAGGACGGGTGCTCGTGCACGGACCGCCCGCAACCCACGTCCCCCCTGGCTGTTCCCTGCCCATCCCGCAGACAAATCCACTGCCGCTCGCCGTCCCCCTTCTTGGTGTCCGCCTCCCATCTCTTCCCGCCCGCCCCGCCGAGCTCAGCGTCCCCGCCCTGTCCTCTCGCCCCGTTGTCCCGCCCACCCTGGTATTCGAAATCAGGCTCAATGTTCCTACTACTGCACATCCCTTTGCCGACATCCAGCATCTGCACGTTCCTCGGCCTGGCTCCAAAACCCACCGCTTCGCCTCTCACTCCCCTTCCTCTTCCCCACCCACATACGATACGCAGGAGGTGCACTTTCGATTGCTCATCTCTCCCTCCCCTCCTTCAAGTCGGCAAAAATTGTCTGTTTTCATCTGTCCGTGGGACGGTGAAATATCCTATGGATGAAAGCTTGGTCAGTCACATCGCTCGCAGAGAGATAGGAGAAAAAAAAGGGCAAAGGCAAGCACGATGTCCCAGTCGTGGAGAAGCTAGGATCGATACTCCTCCTTGCGGCAACACCCGTCCGCAAAGGTACACCATTACGGCCTTCCCTTGAAGTTCCCACCACCAATACGAAAGACTCATCCTTGTGGTGCTCTCTGCACCTTCCAATGGCGCTATACCCCGCAATCATACATCAATATGCCCTCATATAACGGCAAGGTCCCCTCGCACCCTCCCCCGCCACGCATGAGGACACCAGCTCATATTCGACGAAACACGAAAAAGGAAGGGCCCCTTCCTAATCGGGCGTAATCTGCCCCTGATCCCCTCCCCGACAAAATGGCACAACACTTGAACTGAGTGTGTCACAGCCAGCGGCGGTGCCAGAGGAAATGAGCCCCGAGTGCTGGCTCGTCAAGCCCTCGCTGACAGAGCAAAGGAACCACATCAAGGACCACCAAAAAGAAAAGGGCATGCCCCCAGCGCATGCACCACAACCATCGGAACCAGAAAAGTCATAAGAGAAGCACAGCATAAAAGGACACACCCATCCATCGTCTCTTCATGTCTGCACATCGACCTTATCTCTTTTCTCTTGAGGCTGGGGGGGGCCACCCCATGTGAAAAAATGATAGGTCATTGCCTTCACTTCAAGTCACATCAAGCATGAATCAAGCCATTTCAGTTCCTGCCACCCACAGAACCCAGATCTACTATTTTTTTCTGACCCAGAAACACCATCAAGCTGAGTCCATCACTCTGAAGTCCCCTTGCTACGAGCCATCTTAATTTTCAGGATATTCTCTGCAAATTCCCAACACACCAATTGAAGCCCTTGTGGGCCAGTGACTAAGCGTAAAATGAATCACAAATCAAGTACTCACATTTCTGACATGGCCAATTCCCATTTCCATCACCGTGGCCCACCAACGGCCAAACCGGAACTAACACAAACCTGAACCAAAGACACCAAGACACCGAGGCAGATGACGTCCCTTGCCGAGACACCAAGAAGCCCGAACCACTAACCCGGACCTTAACCGGTGTAGCAGTCACTCATGGTGGATTCCATGTCCTGGGATGGCAAGGGCGAGCTGTGCATGAAGGCATAGTCTCCTAATAATATCAGCCCGAAGATGCGACAAGGAATGATCCGGAAGAACTCAAATTGATGGAAAGCAGAAGGTAATGATCTAAACTATCAGATTGCATCTCTGCAATGCATGAGACACAAGCCCTAGAGGCTTTTCCAATTATTTACGACAGCCTGAAGTTAAAAGGCAAACAGGCCAGCAAGCACAAGTAACCCTGTAGAAGCTTTCACCATGTTAAATCAAATGAAACCATGAATTTCACCACACGCAAAAACAAGATATAGCCAAGGCAGAAAGTTTCGCCTTGATTTTAAATCCTTGCTGATGCATACAGCTCCACTCAATGGGCGGCGGCACACAAGTTGAGTGGAGCATACCAAAAACAGGGTGTTTACAAAATAATAATGTACAAGTCGGGAATGAGTCGACGGATTGTCAGGTGCGGTAGCTCAATATGACAGACACATGTGTTCCTTGTTGGGAAAAAATAGCCTAGGCATGTCGCAAAATTAACGAGTTGGGAGGGGGGGGGGCACAACTTGCAAAGCAGGTGAATTGGAGAAAGGTGGTAAATTACTACATAAATGATAACTCAGAAAATACTCCGTATACCGTTGTAACGTAGTGCTTTCCCTACTGTCAAAATGCACCCCTTGTTGTCGAAAAAGAATAATGGATGTCGCCCAAGTAACGGGTCCATAATGGGAACCACAATACTACAAAACTTGTATTGGAGGAAGGTGGTGGATTGCAAAATAAATGATAAATAGGAAAATACTGCGCATATCGCCGTAAATTGGTGCTTGTACTAATTTTCTAATGCACCCCTCATTGTCGAAAAAAAACATGATGCACCTCGCCCGCTGATGTCAACCTCCGGAACTTCACCTGTTTCAGAAGCCCAGCGCATTTTCCAGACCCGAGCAAAGGTTTTGTTCCCACGTGTGAACCATCTGACTGGCATACACACAATTCCATTTGAAAGAAGGGTTGGCTCATTGATAAAAAAATCTGCTTGTGGATTCTTATCATTGGTGTTGTGAGGTCAGAGTCGAGCTCATTCAACCAGCGCTTAGCCTGCCATGCTTGAGATAATGATGGTTTTGTGTCTTCAGGTAGGAAACGAATATTTTCTCGTACAGTGGGATTGGCCATTTCCTGTAGAATTTATTAGTTAGACTGATTACAGAAAACTCAACCCTACTTGATCAATCAGGCAGCTAAATCATTGACATAGTAAACATGTCCCAACTTTCCTGAATACCGAATACTTTGAACCCCACATATTTTTTGGAGGTGCTTGTCGATATTGTCCATGACTCGGTCTGAGGGCAGATCTTTAAGCCCAACTGCAAGCATTGCCCAATGAATTGCAGCATTCTGTTTTTTTGAGAATGCACACCGTGGGACATGACGAAGTATATCAAGCACACATGTCTGTCTGCCATTAGAATATGATTAGCAGGGCAAGATAAGAACCATGTACCTCTTTATCTGGCCAAGGAAACCATTCTGAATCAATAACATTTGGATCTACTTTGTGACTCTTCCGACCCGCAACATATGGAGCATCTTCAACTGTTTCACAGTTACATTGACTTTGTGATCAATTGCACTTACCTGGTTCTGTTTCCAAAGACTCTGAAGATCCAGCCTCACTACGTTCTTCATCATCATCATCTGAGTTGTGATTGGTGTCACCTTCATCCTCAAGGTATTGTTGCAGTTTCTCCACAAGTAAAGCAGTTGTACGGACATCAATGGTCTCTTGAAGCTGTGTGTCAAATTCTGATGTGATGAATTTTGACACACAGCTTCAACTTGTTCTTGTCAACATAACGGTGCTGCAATTCATGTGGATCAGGATTTTGTCCAATCTGTGCAAGTGTCTGAGCAAGGGGACCTCCAACCCGAGCTGCAGAAGGTCCAGGTGCTGAACCCGATCCAGAAGCATGGTTCTGGACTGAGGAATCATGGCGCTCCAGGTTTCGTCTGTGACTTTTGGACTCCTCATGACGATGTATACGCCGCATTTCAACCGGGGCATGATCTTGACAGACAAGGCAGCGAAAGAGTCCCTGGTTTGCTGGCTGCCAGACTTGATCATATTCAGTTTTTCAGTTCAATCTCAAAGTGACAGAACTTTACCATCTGGGCGTGATGAGGGAAAATTGCCAGTTTCATCAGAGAATTGGAATGACATGGAAGATATTCTCATTTCTCTTGGAGGATGGGCTAAAATTTGGAGTCAGTAATGATTCAAGAATGCCAAGAAAAATCAGACCAGAGCCAGAGCTTGAGGAACCTCCAAGAACAGATGTTCGCAAGTGCAATACTGAGAGATCATGGATACCCACATCTCGCAGGGTATCATTTAACTCCAGCGAAGCAAATTTATGTGCAGAAAAGATCACATGATGCTTGACTCGTGAGATATCAGCAATCAGATGACGGCGTCGCATTTGTTGAATAATATGCTCGACAGTGCTGTCAGACCCCATATCTTCCCAAAATGAATATGAGTGTGTTCATTGCTAGCACAAAATACTTACCAAGATGAACAGGTTTTGGGAAGGGTCCTAGGACTGTAATTCGGAGCTTCTTTGATTCTGTGGTATTCAATTGTGTCTTGGAGGAACGTGGGTGTGATAACTTCGCAGATGATTTCATCTGCAGGTGTCGGGAGACTGTGAATAGCTCAATAAGTGACAGTTGTTCCATGGTGCAGCCTCAAGGAAAAATTTACCAAGCAGAACAACAACCATGAGCACAAAAGTCACAGCAATATACCAGAGTGAGCCATTATTTGCCAAAAGATGGCTCCAGATTGCCGAGAGCAGGCATAGTGAGAGTGCCAGACATGATAACCAGATCTTACAGAGTGAGGTTATGCGCCTGAATGCAAATGCCTTGCCCAGGAGCATATGCCGTCTCCAACGATAAACACGCTGCTTGCGGATAGCCACTTGTCGGTTGATAGGATTTCTAAGCTTGGTGTCAAACACCCTGGAGTGCACCGTAGGAGCGCTGAAGTTGGCCCCCATGTTGAGTGCTGTTAAGAATAAACTCAGCCAGACACTCCAGGTGAACGACTAATATATTAGAAGTACCTGTTAAGAATAAACTAAGATCAAGAGCATATGAAACAAAGAGAAGATAAGTAAAGGAGAACATACCTCAGCTGGGCACTTCAGGTGAATGACTCAGGATGCTCTCCTATAAGTAAGACTTTAAATATGTGAACAAAGCTGTAGATAAGTTGTGAAGCTGTAAATAAGCTGTATGTAGAGGCTTAGAGCTGTAGATATCAGGATAAAAAAATAGCTGTTACAGGTTAAAGGGCATTACTCCACGGTCTCCACCATGTCCCACCGCTTTCGACTGCTACCACAATGGCCGGCAACAGACGCCATATACCAGAAGAGCAAAAGCAGCTAGTTGTTATCATGGCTGCCAACAATATGAAGCCGAAAGACATTGCGGCGTCCACCAATATCCACATTCGCACCGTCTACCGTATTTTGGAGACGTGGAACGACACTGGGGAATACGTGCGCAGACCGTTGGGGGCGGGGAGACCGCGTGTCCTCACGGCTTTCGATGTATCCGTAAGGTTCTTTCCTGTCCATCCTTTGCATCTTATGTATCTTTCCAGTTTCTTGAGGGCCTTGTGTTAAGAACCCCCGACATATACACGTTCGAGCTGCAACGTGCTCTCTTCATTCACACGGGACTCGATGTCGACAAGGAAACCATCCGTAGAGCTCTTATTCGTCGCGGGTACACGAGAAAGACGGTGTGTGGACAATTTGCGTATTTCTGCATGATCTCACATCGTGTTCGGAAGATATCTCGTTCGGCATTGGAGGCCATCGTGGAGAAGCAGGATGCATACCAGCTCGAGGTCAGCCTGCATTCAGCACGACGGCTCCTCTTCCTCGACGAGTCTGCCTGCAACCGACACACATCCAAGCGATTGAAGGCATGGGCTCCAATCGGGGAGAGGGCTCGTCGTCTGGATTTTTTCGTTGGAGGTGTACGGTGAGTAATGTTATTTCCCTATTACTATAGACATTCGATAACGGAAAATGCCCAGCTATTCTATCCTCCCGGCAATCTCACTCGACGGTGTACTGCACCTCGACATCATTACTCGATCATGGACCGCCGCCGAGTTCCGCAACTATCTCGATGTTCTGCTGGACATCATGAACCCCTTCCCTCAAGACAATTCCGTTTTGGTCATGGATAGTAACGCAAACCATCATGTGTGTCAGTTCTGACCGTGAAGAAGTCGAAACAACTGGACAACACGAAACTCGGTAGGTGTCAGGACCACAGAGAAGAAACTTGGTTCTTTTGCGTCATGCCTTTTAGCTTGTTTCGCGCCTAGCCTCTTTGGATTGAACCGGTGAACCCCGACTTTCCGTCCCTCTACCTCCGGCCCTCCCTTCAGCAATAATGTCTCAGCGTGGGCGATGGGGACAACCACATAGCCACAGCCGCGGCTTCTTTGTCCATCACGATAAATCAAAGCCTCCAAAATGGGGACCTGGGACTTCACAAATTCCTCCCCAGCGCATCCTACCACCTGCGCCCGGCCCGGATTCCGACAATGTGAAGAAGTCGAAGTCGAAGTCGAAGTCGAAGAAGTCGCCTGCGATTGTTGAGGACTCGGAGGAGCGGGATTCTATCTCATCACCCTCCTCACCTGAACGGTCTGCCAGTGGATTCGACTCTGAATTGGTTTTCACCACCGCAAACGAAAGGTGAGCTTCTTTAAAGTAAAAACTGTGGCGTAACAAATTCTAAAATGATTTCAGCATCCTGGGTAGCCCATCTGCGATGCATGAGACAGAATTCGACATGGGATCCGCCGGCGATGGCGAGGATGACATGGTGATGTTTGGAGATTTCGACACCACCAGGTACGTTTCGTCTTGTAGGATATTGCAGTGCAATCTTAACTCATGCCAGGGATCTCGGGGACGACTTGGGCATGTCATGGGACGCTCCGCAAGCGCTGGAGGTCAACGAGCATGGGGCGCAGCTCTGGCCGCTGGGAATGTCAGCCCCACAGAGCCCCGGTACTGCTGCTGCCATCGCGACGATTGAACGAGGCGGAATGCCCAACGGCGCGACAATGGCCATTGATCCCTTGCTCCTGGGGTCTCGGCGTCGACAAATGCTTCCCCGCCATCCGTGACACCATCCAGGACCCTTCCCCAACCTCGTCCAGCCTACAAGGGTGCACCGGTCGCCGGAGGCGCGACGATTAACGTACAGGGATTCAATTTCCCGGCCACCAATGCTGCACCAACCCCTGCCCCTGCTGAATGAGCGTGTTGCATGGACACAGTTCAAGCAGACAATGATTACTTTCCCTGTAACCGCAGGCATTCATTCATACCCTCCACTGGAGGTTGATACCCAAATCGATTTGATGTTCAGCTGCCCGGGTATTCTAATCTCACAAGGCTCACAGCGAATCTTTACAAAAGTCATTAAGGGCAGACACTCAGAGCCGTTCAGGAAGGCAACATTTATCAACTTAGATCGTATCCGGTGCTCCGTGCATGAAGTCTCTGATTACACTCCTACCGATGAAATGATTTGGAAATCTATACGTTCCACAAATCTGAGACGACTTCACAGTGAATTATTTTGGAAGTCGATTCACAACATTTTCAGAGTCGGTGACTTCTGGACACACATTGACAATCTTGAAGCTATTGCAGTCTGCCCGACATGTGGTGTCCCGGAGAGCCTTGAACACATTGCGATGGAATGTGATGCCTCAGGGGCAAAATTAATTTGGCAACTGACCAAGGACCTCTGGGCCATGAAATATTCAAACTGGCCCCCCTCAGCTGGGGACTTATCTTGGGTTGCAACCTAGTTAAATTTAAACACTCAAATGGAAAATTGATCCCTGCTATGGGACGATTATTTGCCATTCTGGTATCCACAGCCTGGCACACAATCTGGAACATCCGGAATGATAAGGTTCTAAAGAACCCATACCGTAACATTACAGATGTTGAGATTCACAACTGATGGCTGAAATCTGTGAATTCCGCACTAGGACGAGATCGAATCCCCACCAATAAAATGAAATTTGGTAATCTTGCGCTGAATAAAGATCTTGTCCTAAGAACATGGAGTGGTCTACTAATCAACGAAGCTGCTCTGCCGGACGATTGGACTTACATTTCCTCCCTGGACAACTTCCTCGGCATTAACTAGATTTATCTGGTAGACCCAGCGGATGACCTTTGGAATGCTTCTGCAGACTGAATTTCATTATCCCAAACACTCCAAAAAAAAAAAAAAAAAAAAAAAGGGGACATTGGGTGTGTCATTTTTATTTGGTGTTCGTCCGATTGCGTCGGTCTCGGAGTTTCCACCTCCGAGATCAACTGTCACAATCACCAATTGCCACGTCGACGTGACAACGACCCTTCTTCCTCTCGCCCTCCATGTCCTTGCCTGCTACCTTCTGCAATCTTCCCGTCTGTGCCGTATTCGACAGCAATGCTGACAGCTCTTCGATCTCTCTGGAATGGGTAATGAACTCTGGGATCTGCACCCGGAACTCGCGGGCTTCTGGTCTGCTGTCACTTCCGTGCAACGCCAGTCTTTTCTCCATGTGCCTGAACGACATTCCCGTGGCTGCTTCCTCCCCTTCTGAGCTTGTCCTTGGCTTGGACTGGCTCCAGTTTGTCTGTAACTCCACTTCTGAACTCGTCTTCCACCTGACCTCTGGCCCACTCGAGCTTCGACGCACGGTTGGTGCAGGTAGGATCGCACCAGCGATGTCCCTGTGAGTCGAGAGGGAAGCCATCAGAGATGGTGCCAGTCAAGGGGGCCTCTTCCTCGGCCAACTTCCTGCGGTTGTTCTTGACAGAGGCAGCAGGCCGGCCTCTCTTCTTTGGTGTCGGAAGAAACTCCGGATTGGGTCCTGAAGACGGCTGCTCAGCATGGTGCGGAGGAGTTTCTGTCCGAGTGCTGGCTGCTTGAATCGGAGTCTTGGCAGAAATGACTAATCACCAAAATTGAACTTAGAGAATCTCTTTGAATAAAAACGGACTAGCACACAGGCATTTAGTAAGAAGGTTGAAGAAATATATTCGAATTTTAATCACCTATTTGTGTCTTTCAGTAGCAGTAATTGAATAGAACTTCAAGTTGTAATAGGCTGGTAAATTAATGCCCAAGGTTTTAATCTTACCGCACTGTATTTGAAGACCATATCTTTTCCCGGAGGCGTCAAATTCCCCTCAAACAAGGCAGGCGCAATCTTTTGGCTACATATCATTCGGGATCTCCTCAAGCTCTGGCATATTGCCTTTTGGGACTTGACTTGGTTTGGCTGCAGTCATGCTAATATCGCGTCTCAGTTCAACTTGCCTTTTGACTTAGGACTTCAACTCGACCTGAACGCAATGTCAATTAATCAAGTAGAAGGCGTACCAAATATGCGAACCAAATATGCGACGCGCCCAGCCATGTCCGTCGAGACCTTGACATCCGGAGCGACGCTGGTGCCAATAGCGAGTATTTGCTGGCACAACTCGACGATGTTGACGGCATCCTTGCTGAGTGGCTCCCCATGACCTATGACTTCGAAGGGATCCCGGTCTTCGCCCAGGATGTTTCTCGAGGTAGGCCTATACCCAGCAGTGTTCGCCCGAAGGGTAAAGCCTTCAAAACTTGAAGGCCTTCAGAAGGCCTTCATGAAGGCCTTCAGGATTTTCGGCAGAATTTCGCGCCGTTCCGAAGGGCTTCAGATATCACGTGTATGATTATGTCATTTTGAAAAATTGCGTCGCTCCGACTCCTCCTCCCGCCGCTTCGTAGAATCATGCCGAACTCCCTGCAGGATCATTTCTGGAAGGGCGAGAAACAGAATACGACATATTACAAGAACTACTGCAAGGCCTGCGTTAAAAACCAGATGCAGAGTGTCGGAGCGCCACTGGCCGACATTGTGACGCAAGGACAGGCATTTAAAGACGGTATGGTACTCCGTTGGCATCGGACGTTGGCATCGGATTTAGGCTTAACAATCTTAGCTTGTACGGCCATGGGATCTGTCCTTTCCAAGAAGGACTCCTGGATAGCACATCTGATCGGCGGGAAGACTGCCTGTCAGTACGCATCCGCGGAAGCCAAGGCAGATGCCACGGCCCAGCGCATTGCTTCAAAAAAGCGGGCCGAACCCGATACAGCTGGAGGAACAGAACCTCCGCACAAGAAGCAGCAGCAGGACGCCACACCGATTCAGTCGACCTTGACCGGATTCAGGCGGAACGAGATGCCGTACGGGGAGGCTGAGAAAGCTGCCATCAAATCACAAGCCCTCCGTGCCATCGTCTCCGGTGGTCTCCCCCTCGGGACTTTTGAAGACCACGAGATGCGATTGCTCATCGGCATGTTCCGTACCACCGCCCCGGCGATTCTGCCCACAGGAAAGGTTGCGGGCGGGCGGCTGCTTAAAGCCGCCGCGGCCGATGTTGAGGCCATCACAATCAAGGCGCTGAAGGGTACGACTGCCGGCCTGTCGTACGTCCACTTCAAAGTTATTCTTCGTTGACACTCATCGTCGCTAGGACAGATGGCTGGAAGTGTAAAAAGAAAAATGCGATCAACGCTATCTGCACCAACGTTGAATTTAAAGCATGTTTGAATCTACCCGAGCATTACGGATCTGCTCATTTTCTTTACAGTCGTACCTGATCGAGCTTGTGGAAGTAACTGCGCTCAACAAGGATGGTCCGGCTCTTTGCGAACAATTTGCTGTGATGATCGACCGTGTGGAAGTCAAGTATGGCTGTATTATCATCTACTTCACCACGGATGCTGATGGCGGGAGCAAAAAGGGTCGCCAACTTCTCGGGATTAAACGCCCTTGGCTAATCCTCCCATCCTGTTGGGCTCACCAGGTTTGAACGTCGTTTACATTATAATTTGAACTGACGCGCTCTGTATTTAGTTTCAATTGATCCTCGGTGATTACTTCAAGGTCAACGACATGGCCGCTGTCATAGCTGAGGATGCCACGGCAATAATCTCGTGGATCAATAACCACGGCAAAGTTCGCAAGATTTTTGACGAAGCGCAGAAGACTATTAGCCTGGATCGTCTCGGGAAAATCATCATTCTTGCCTACTTGGTCGCTAATATCACCCGCTGGACAACTCACTTCATCGCTTTTTGCCGGCTCTTCCTTCTTCGAGCCGCCCTGCAGCTCGTAGTTCTCCAGAATCGGTCAGCTATCATTGCCGCCGAAGTAGGTACTGCGACCTCGACGGAAGGTGTGCGCCTCAGGGAGGATGCCGAACGATTCTGTATGCTCATTGAAGACTCATCGTTCTGGAGTGGGCTCGAAACCGCTGTCCTGCTTCGGACCGAACGCGAACTTGAATCAATTTAAATGTCTCAGTTTATTAATCTCGGAGCGCCTTTTATTCTCTTGTCGTTCCCGGCTCATTGAATCAATAGTTGTATCGCCGGATGGCCGATCGTCCGGACAATTCCGACAGTCCTGACCAGCGAAAGCTCAAGGAAGGTGAAGTCTCGAAGGCGATTATCCAATATCTTTCCGGGACGGGAGATTTCAATGATTTCGACGCCGAAGCCTGGAAAGAAATGACGGCAAGTCTTTTCATCATCGTCTCGCGTTGGTGTTCATGTTTCGTAGGGGGACACCGATCCCATCGCGGTCTGGAAAGCCTTTGCAGGCTCCAAGCACCTCGCAGAACTTGCAGAATTTGCGATCGTGATCCACTATATCGTAGCGAACCAAGCGGGATGCGAGCGCACATTTTCCCGGACAAAAATAGAGCAATCTGATCATCGGAACCGGCTTGGCCTGGAGAAGATTGACATGCGCACCAAGGTTAGTTCATTGTATTTGCGACATCAATTCTACCCACACTGAGTAAATCGTTCAGGTCAAGGGCCAGATTCGTTCCGATCACCAACGGGATGGCATTTATAAGCCCTGCAAGCCGCGTAAAAATCACAAGTCCACAGCTAATCTGCTAGCTGTTCCGCGCTACCGTGATCTCCTCGACGATCAGGATGACGAGGATCCAAGTGAACGTGGTCGGGCTCTCGTGTCGAGCCGCGAGGGCTGGAGGACTCAAACAGCCAAATGGATAAGTGATACTCGGGCTGCAGACCGCAACACAGAAGACCCAGACTCAGACGAAGAAGCCGACACCACCCCTCACATTCCGTCTCGCCTGCCTACTTGGAAAAAAATAACGCTCCGCGTCTTATTCGGAGGCGCCGAGAAACCTCGTGCACGCAAACCATCGGCACGGGTGATTCAGGAGGAAGAGCTGCTGATGCAGGCACTTGCAGAGGAGTTGGAGGATGATGTTCCGGACGATGGCGCTATAGAGATAGATTCCGAGGACGAGTACCGTGCGTAATTTACCGGACGAGAATTGTCGAAATGGCTGTGCCAGACAGCGTGGGAAAATCAAATGAACCCCTTCACGCAGCCTTCAAGCTGAAGCCTTCACCCTTCCGAAGGCCTTCACGATCCTGAGAGTGAATTTTGAAGGCCTTCGGGCGAACACTGTTAACAACAGTCCGGCGGGCTATTAACCCTTAATTAAGGCCTTAATGATGGCTTTATATTTTATTCGCCTTGCCGTTGGTTGTGCTCAAACATGGTAGAATCCCACCCAGACATGGAATGCTACTACGAACACCCAACAGGATCATTTAACAACAACCACTAGCTTGATTGGCCCACATTTGACACCTCAAGGCTGTCAACTTGCAAGATTCGGCGAGATCCAGAGGCCTCAGTTGGTAAGATGCAAGAAAAATCGCCCAACATTGGTTTCAAGTGCTCTGATAAGTCCAGGAACGGCCTCAGGCTGTTGGCAAAAAATTGCAAGCATCCTTAACTGGAGCTGGTGGTCGACGGGAGAGAGCGTCCTCCATCTTGAATGCCTCAGCGCGCACGTGATGAGGTTCAAAATCGAACAGGTGAATCCATGCAACCCAGCGAAGCAGCGGAGCATTTGGCACATCGTCTGGTTCTCTAAGCATTTTAGCTAGCGAGAGGGCATCGTGATCGAGACGGAAATGGACTCCCCAGATGCGGTGACGAAGTTCTTTAACAGTGAGAGGCTTAACAATGATAGAGAAGCCCTTGATCCATCTGCGACTGCCACCAGCGACCCCGAGGAAACTGCGAACTTCTGTAACCGATGTCGGAATAGGCCAGTCCAGGATACGTTGCACCAGGCTTGGCGAAATTTTCCATCCTTCGTACGAGACGACCGAGCCTACAATATGAAGATCAAAACCAGCGAGCGTAGTCTTCGCACCAGAAGCAGTAATTCCGGCCATAATCAGAGTGCCTAGGAAATCATCAAGGTTTTGGGCGTACTCCCATACAAAGCGGCGGATGTTAGGGTTCTCGGGGATGGAAACATTATCGTACCTAGTAGGCGGCCCCTTGACGCCACAATCGTCGACGAACGGGTTTGCAATTTCCGGCATGATGGGTTTGAGAGCATGTGCCGTTCGAAGGCTGAATTGTTGCATCGCATTGGTGTAACCGTGGGCCATAGTCGCCTGTTGTTTCGGACCGACCGGTGAATGAAAAGCTTGCATTGGTCGCGACTTGGGGTGTATCCAGATGGCGTCAAACCCTGAAAATAAATCTGCTAGCCCGTACATTGAATAACCGACAAATGACTCAGCAAATTCATTGACGTTAGTAATCATAGCAGCGTCTTGAATGCTAATCGCGTTGAGTGGTTCGAGGTTTAGGATGATACGCACCGGAGGAACAGATCCTGGTTTCTTCATGACAGGGAACATAGCACATCGATAGCTGGAGACCGTGGTTTCGAACCTTCCGGATTTCTCGTCGTCGAGAATAACTTTGCGGACGTCATCCATGAGGGCCAGGGGAATGGGGATCGGTCGGCTCTGCCAAGGAATGTGCTCGATTGTGGGAAACACGTAGTCGGGATAATACTCTCTGGAAAACGAGCCTTTCTCTGCATATTCAAAGGCAAAAGCTGACTCACGGGTGACAGCGATAAAAGCCAACAAGTTTGTTTCGTCTTCTGAAAGTATTCCTGGTTGTATTTTGCCGAGCATAAATTCGAGGCGTGGAAGCGTAACTCGAGAACCGAACTTGAGTGTAAGATAATCTGTGGGATGAGTAGGTAGGTCAGTAAAGGTGGTGCGCGGTATGGGAAGGAACGTGTTGGCTTCTAAATCCGGTTGAGTAGTTGGGACCGGTTTGACTTTGCGATCGACAGGTTTGTAACGCTTAGTTTTCACCGGCGTTTTGTTGGTCGTAGTAGCAGAAATCCAACGTTCCGCGGAATCGACTCGACTGTATCTTCGGACGTCACTGGGAGAAGAAATATTAGTGAGGAGACGTTCAGTCCATAGGGTATGGGGAATGGTATCAGAATCAGGACGTGAGGAACAATAGTAATCATACAGAAACGAATCAAAGGAAGATGGAGGAGACAAGTCCAGTAGGGAATCGAAATCAGAATACTCAGCTTTGCCCATTAACGCTTCAAGAGATCTCCCAAGGGTATTTGTGGGGGAGGGGTAGGAGATAGCGCTTGCACTCCCCCGTATTAAAAATCCTCGGTGTAGTCGTCTTCGTCATCGACTTCTTCAATCGTTGCTCGATGGTTCCGCGTAATGGTAGACGCGTTGCGGGGATCCTCTGGGTCAGTAATGGTGACAACAAGTGTAGGATTGACGCGCCTATCACCTCCTTTCCACAAGTACATGCTTACCGCTCCAGTGCGCTCGTAGTCTAGTCGCGCGGCGAACCATTGAAGGAAAGGTTGGCCAAGGATAAGGTCATGATGTCCAATTTCTTGGTGCGAGATGAAAAGGTGATGTGGGAAAGTATGACCACCTAGACGCATCGGAACGTCCGTCGCGCAACCTCTCAGCTGTTCGGGGCCTCCATGGATGCCTTTCAGCGCCCATTTCATGCCCTCGAAATCGACTGGTAGGTTGCAACGAGTGGGAACGGAACGACTAGCAAGATTCAGCTCGGATCCAGTATCCAACATTGCACTCAGCTCGATATCTCCGATTTGAAGGGTAACGGATCCAGTGCTCATCGCAAAATACCTGCCTTCAGGAACTTTCGCAATCGCACTCCCGTAGTTTACTAGAAACTCCCGGATCTCGTCGGTAGAGGCCTCGGTGTAAACGCGATTGGGGTACGAATCTGCATTGAGTCTTTCAACAGGTAAATTATTCTCGAAGGTATCGGAAGAATACTCAGCTGTTTTCGTAACGTACTCCCGTTTTGAACGCGTGGCTTCCGTAAATAGCTTCTGGAGCTGAGGGCTGAGACCAACCACTTCCAGCAAGGGAAGAGTGATTTGTGTATTCATCACGTTCTCGAAAACGGCTTTTGCGTCAGCTCGTTCTTGGATCTCAGAGGTAATGATGTACTTATCTCCCGATGGTTTCTTGGCATCGCGCATCACAATATCGTCGGATTTAGAATTCGATGGGCGAGAATCCTTCCAACCGTCGGCTCTGTTGATAGGATGAGTAGGAGGAGGAATCGAGGGTTGTGACTGGGTAGTAGGAGGAGATGGCTTAAGTGCTGGCGGAGGCGCCTGAACCATATGGGGCGGCACCTCACGCGTTTTACCTTTGCCATCTGGACGTTGGATTGGATCGAATCTAACTTGCTTCTCAGTATCTTTTCCTGAACGCGTCACAGAGTTAGCGTCTCGGTTCAGAAAATCAAGGGAAGATACCGCAAAGTGATTTCCAGTGAGCACCTGGGTAGAGCCGTAGGATAACCCCATAGCGTTCGTGCGGGCAGCAGGAGCTGCGGCCGCAGCACGGTCCCGAGCGAGAGCTCGAAGGTACTCCGCCACGCCGCCCACGAAACCAGGAGGGATCCGTGGAAGGTCGCTTCCATCTTGTAGAACATATCTAGACGAGTTAGTATCGTACCGTATAAATTCAGCCTGGATCATCAACGGAGTCTCAGGGCAGTTGCGAAGTCCCAAGTCGTGGTCGTTGGTTTTGCCACACATGAAGCAGCGAGGGGTCCACGGTCGAAGCGCGTTTGTTGATTGGGAACCTGTCCAACAGGATTAGTTACGAAGTTAGGTGGATTCGCACCTGTCTGAGCCCTAAGAGCCTCCATCTGGATGGTCATACGTTCCATTTGTCGAGATAATGCATCCATCTGCGTGGGAGGAGCCTGAGGAGTAATAGAGGGTAGTGTAAAGTTACTAGGGCCTGTAGGAGTACTCAGCTGGGTGGAATCCGTCGCCTCGTTCCAGGGATTGAAGTCGAGAGAATCTTCGTCGAAACGTTTCTGGAGGAACCCAATGGACTGTTCAATTGAAGGTGGATATGAACGCTTACGATTCGCTTTTGGAACTTGCTCGAGGAACCAGGTCTTTACGGATTTTGGGATTCCCGCAACGAAGTAGAAGTCGCGTTCTTTCTCGGTAATTCGCGATTTCTTGATGAGGGGTACCGCGATCTGTGAGAACGCACGGTAGTACATGGTGACATCGGTCATATTAACGAAAGGGGACGCATCATATGTCTTGGAGCAAAAATCCTTGAGCATCGCCTCGGTGTAGTCGGGGACTCGATCGGCGTGGCCGTACAATAGCTCTAGCTGCTTTTTAGCTTGATCCCATGTCTTACCTGTAACCTCGGGGTCGAACTCGGGCATGAAGCGAATAAGTTTCCGAACGTCCTCGGTGGAATAATCCAAGATGAAGGAAACAAGCTGGTCCTTGTCCGCGATACCGGCGTTCGCTCCATGTTGCACTATGCTGGTGAGGAAGGTAGTAACCTCCTTTCCTTCGAAGCGAGGTGCGCTGGAAGAACGAGCGGAAGGCATGGGAGTCAGGAGAACATTAGGAGTAGTAGTCGTTGCCATGGTGAGCCGCTACGAAGATGGAATGAAAATAGGGGTCTAGATAGGAGAAAGTGGGAACGCAGCTGGTATATAGCAGCGGAAAACCTTCACCCTCGCGGTGGGCTCCACTGTAGAAGTAGGGTTGGTCTGGGGGTAGACCTAAGTGTGAAGGTCGTGTATATACCCTAGGCCAAGGGGCACCCGCCGGAAGATGCCGAGGCACAGCCTCAGGAGGGAGGGAGGGTCTCGGGCGCCTTATTTCACTTTTCGGACCAAGTTCCCAAATGCTTCAAAAACACGTTTTAGATGGTCAGAAAAAAAAAGTCCGAAAATATTTATTCCTGTTGCGTTCGCGGCTTCAGCTTGCCGCCCCATCAGAAATCTGACAGGAAACCAAGCAAGACCAACTTTTAGCATCGCCTTCTTTTTATCTCCGACGTTCTCGAGTGCTTCTTTCACCATGGCAGATGTCATAGAACTCGAGAACGGTGTTCCTTTCGATCCTTCGAAATGGATTTCCCGCCTTTGGCCAGAATAAATATTTTCCTCGGAGTCACATGGCATTGGGAACACTGACCTCGAAATTATTGTCCCTCACTTGTGAAAGTGGAATGGGTACCGATGTTTTGGCACAGATGCGACCTTACCGCTGGCTACGGCCATGACGAACTGTTTATGCTCGTCAAGCTGCCCCATTTTACTGGAAAGCGCCCGAAGATCGTTGAGTCTCGTCAGCTTCAAGCTGCGACACTGGTGAGACTTGCTCCGCAACAAATCCATAAGGATGCTAATGGGCATGAACGTGAAGGGTGTGTTCTCTGGGATACCAGATTTGATGCGCTGGAGAATACCCTTGAGCACGCCGTCGGACAGGAGATCTGTGCATGGCCTGCACAGCTGCCCGATGGCGCAAAGTGCGCGCGTGCACTTCTGAGATTGGATGAAAAAGAGCTCGCCTCGGGAATAATAATCCCAAGACAGTGTGTACTGCCGATGCAGCGCGAAGGGGCAGTCGGTGTGGTGGGATTTTCCGATAGGGAAAGCAATCTGCATTTCAACGCACGGGGTTAATTCTTTCACCAGGGGTGCATACCGATCCGTGTTCATTGACGGAAGACGCATTATCTCGCTGTCACGGACAATTTTTGCGCTGTCTCGGGGCCCCGCCGAGTCCATTGTATGGGCTAAAATTTTCATTATGTTAAAATTGATTTTTTGATCGTCGATTTGGCGGGTTTTGGTCACGAGATGATCACGTGTAGTCCAAACAAGCACAACTTTTGGAAAACTTTTCACGCCCGACCTCGCGAACACCGCTATGGCACATCCCAAACGAGGATTCAAACGTTCCAGAGACTCTACAGGCGCATTCACATCCAATAAAAAAGCTAAAGTCATGGATCTGAAGTCCAAATGTTCGCCCGGCCAGCGGTTCACGAGATATGGGCACATTTAGATGATCTTACCGAAAAAATATTTTTCTGAATTTTTTTTTCGACGAATTGGCCCGATCCGCGGTTCAAACGGCCTGGTTTTGTGAGACAAAAACTTACGTGGATTATTAATGATGTCATAGAATTTCATAAAGTTGATGGGGGAATTAACTGGAGGACGACTCAGTGCAAAGTGGAGAGCAAAGCAATAGTAATTATCAAACTGAAGTACATGGCATATGTAAGGGGTTATATAGCTAAGTCCTAATTGTAATCCAAAAAAGGTGCGAGTCAGGTGACCTGTCGGACATAACAATAATATGAGCCCCAAAGAGGATGGAGAAGTGATGTCGGAGAAATTGACAATAAGAACATGGATTATAAAGACAGATAAACGGGAAACACTCAGTAATCCTTCATTGCGTAAAAACCCGATGATCCGCCATGGGTCCGAAGATAATCCGTCTGGTTCTGGGCTCCGGTACCGGACATGGACCGGAAAGTCAAGAATCGGGTGACATTGATCAAGAACGCAGTTGCCTCTCGTGGAACGGGGAACTGGGATGGTATGGTAGCAGACATCACTTCATGTCAAACCGGAATTTTGACCGGAGCCCTTCAAGACTCGGTTTTTGGCATGAACATAGCATAGTTTAGTAGAGAAAATTTTTATTTCAGAGGAAACGGGGGTGGCTGTGCTTATGTAATCAAAAGCGCGAAATCGGCGAGCGAAATTCACAAATTTGGCAATAGGGAAACAAGGGTTTATATGTCTAACGAGCGGCCATCTTCACCTTCCTTTTTTCCCACTCTGCAGTTGCGCGGACTACGCGCAGGAAGGCTGCATAAGGATTCTGTTGCCGGCATCAAGAAGAGTGCCTGACTCGATGACCAACCACTCACGGGAACATCTGCTGTGAACGAATTATCTGTCAAGCGTCGGATCGCCCCCAGGTAATCATAGGCTGCCTTTTTCGACTCCAAGTTGTGTAGTTGGAATCACTTTAGCATATTAACAGTGAAAGCGGTTTGTGGTTCACGTGTGGTAGCAGGGAAGAGTCGTGCACGCATGAGCTGTTTGGCTTTATTTGGAGGAAGCTCGTGGCATCCACAGAACGACAGACGAGTCGAATGGATCCCATTATCGTCCACAACAGTAAACAATCCTGCCCCACAAGGAGATGGACAAGGCCGTCCATTGTGGCCGAGCTGTATGATGTGACCGAGTTTCGAAATGTCGTGGCGAACAAAGAATCCTTGCAGTGTGTCCCACACTTCAGCCCAATGGAATGGATTTTGGATATGGGTGTCGACAAAGCATGCACCACAAGACATTTCATAGCCTGTACAATCATAGCACTGGGTGCTGGCAGTCATGCCTGACCGGCCACATTGACATGGCTGGTGTCTGCTTCATATTCCAGCAGAATTGAAGCTAGTTCATCAAAATGACCGGCGAAGTCCTCAAGAAGTTTGGCACTTTGCGTCTGGAACCAGGATCATGACTAAATTTTGGATTTGCGGTCAGAATCATACCTGTGTCTTGATTTCTTCGGCTGGTTGTGGTTCCTCGGTCATCAGTTTGGTGCCAGAGGTGATTCCATTTGCGGTGGGTGCTGCCAGATTTCTTCCCAACACCGACATTTTTTTGAAAGATCCAACGTCACTGGTTACAGTATATTGCAGACGCCGCACACTTGGGTTGGAAAATGCGACATGAGAAGATGCAGCATCCAGATCATCGGCTTTGGAAGGAGGGCTTGAAACGAAATGTGGGATCCAATTAGGGCTCTGCGCCGTCCGTCAGACGGGGACGGCCGTCACAAAAACGGCCGTCAGACACAATTTTGAAAGCTCTGACGGCCGGGTCCCGGCCGTCAGACCCGTTGACGGCCGTCGACGGGTTCAAAGCTGGACATCGCATATTGATCCTGTAACCAGACGACTTGAGTGGTTCTTGTGTATTAGTTTACATCTATAACCATTATTATGTACATCCTGGTGCTTCAGCTCATGCACAGGCCGCCCATTTGCGTGTTTCATAAGAATGTTGAAGATCAATCCCATTCGGGGAATGCCGAACGAATTGATGTACGTCCTCGAAGGAAGAGACCTCAAGGAAAGACAAGGTCATGGATGTCGGATTATATGGGTAAGTATACCAGGTGTATATGAGACCCAAATACTTGCGATTTCCTTGACATTTGAGTGGAAATTGCATGATCTTTAATGAGGACCCGTCAACCCGTCGACGGGTTACCCGTTGCCGTCCGTCAGCGCGTCGCTTCCAGACCTCTGACGGACGGGTCCCGTCCGGCCCGTCCCGGCCGTCAGACCCGTCACCCTAACGGACGGCGTAGAGCCCTAGATCCAATCCGCGCTTATAAAGAGTTGGGGGTGTTGTCATTTATTTGTGGCCAAGGTCGATTGAAACAGTTCCGTTACAGCGGGCACACAAATCATCTGGTACTGAATGATGGTTGCCAGGCACAGTTTACCGTTTATTGAGTGATCCCTGAACCCTTCATCTGCTGCTTGACCGCCTTGACAGTATCATCATCCCTAACCAGATCCTTCCGGCTCCAGCTGCCCAAGCACAGGAATCTCTGGCAAAGTACTAGATAAGACTCAGTGCCTATGAGAAATGGGAGAGGGAATCGGTGCGTCGCACCGGGACCGTGCTGTGCTCGAGTGGATTGGGTTTATAGGAGATCACCAATCTACCGTGGATATAGAGTTTGGGGGTTTTGCAGGGGAAGCGGCCGTCCCGGCTGACTGGCTTTGGGCGCGGGGATGAGCCGCGGGAAAGTCCGAGTCGGAGGTGATGCGCGGGACGGCCGAACCCGTACACAGCGGTATAAACGAGAAACGAAAACGAAAACCCGGCAAGGCACGGCGCCATCATTCGGCGGCTCAGGCCATCAGGCCAAGCTGGTCACACACCCTCGCTTATATCCGGAGTCCCGGCTCCGATTCGGACGCGCCCACGTGTCGTCGATCTTCATTTCGACCTTCCTGCTACCATTCCGCTGAGACAACGTTGAGATTAGTCGTAGATTCGACTGTCTTTTGCTATTACCTGCCTTTAATATACCCTTTGCTTCTCTTCCACTCGCTGAGCCCGAGCGCTCAATGTCACAAATTTTCTTCTGGATACACAAATCTTGGGGCACGACAAGGACTTTTGATGACTTGTTTGTGATCGGTTTCACTGCAAGGCGGCGAACTCAACGAACTCAACGGAGTAAGCGATGACCCTGAGTGCAAAATACTAAAAAATGCGCCAGAAGTGCACCGTTGCCTTCACTTTCCCCCCACCTACACTCTCCTTACAAAAGCTGCCGCTACCCAACTATGGCCGGTGAGTTTGATCAAGGAATGGTATCAAGCACTGTCCGAGACATTACTTCAGGGTACGAGAAGCCTAGGCTTCGGCCGTCTTCAAATGCGCGATCTTTGCAGCACTTGGGAATTATCTTTCGGGTCTTTCTCACTCTTCTCATAAGCACTGTCTTGGGCTGCTCTCTCTCTCATTACTTTTCTGCGAACGATCCTCTTGATACATCTTATCTGTCGATGTACCTTTCTGGGTTCTGCACCGTTTGGCTCAGTGTTTTAGGTGAGTCTTCCATTATTAAAGTATCATACTTTTAATCAGGTCTTGTTACAAGCTCAATACTTCGTTCCGGCCCCCGTAAAAATGTGCCATGTTTTCAGTACTGGCCACATCGTATTCCGACGCTCCCATATATCACATATGCGGATTGATAGGATTCGTCGCCTCCCAGCTTATCGCAGGCCATCCAACAAACCCATCGGGTTGGGTCGTTTGTTCTGGATTACTTGGATATTGGGTATAGTAACTCACATCTACACCGTTCTTTGTCACGTTCCTTCGGCCGCACCCAATCCTCGCAATCGAAACCCCCCTCCATCGTGTGGCCTTATTCTCAATTCACCTGGCGGCTGCATCTCCGATGGTATGTTCATGCCTATCCTATTCCACCGCAGCGAGGGGACGATGCATATGCACATAACCTGCAGACTCGGATTCTGAAAGCAAATTTGGTGACTTCGGACATGATTCATCGTCATCTTTCACATCACCTTCGTGTTTTGCGGTGGCCTGTGGCTCCGAGAGTGAGTGATAATTGCATCTCAATTCCGGCTTTGGTGGCTGAATTGCTGGCAGACCCTCCTTGCGAAAACGATGGTGATGGGTTTCGATGCAACATATCCCAACCCCGTATTTATGGTCCAGCGTTTCGTTTCCGTGGAGGATGTGGTTCCGACGGTGAGCAGTGCGAGTTGATTATTTATGGATATTTAACATACACAACCAGACTCTTCTTCGGAGGTTGAAGATCATTATCCATCAGTATCACATGGCCCTGCTTTTCGTTTCCGTGGCGGCTGCACCTCAGATGGTATGTGAATGTCAATTGTACTTTGAGCTGGTTCGGATGTGATTTTGTCTTGTCTTCTTAGATTCCTCCTCTGAACCTGACGACGATACTTCCAAACGGAAACGTAAAGCCAATGGGAAGGTGAAGCCTCGAAAGCGAGCATCCACGTCGACGAATAAAGGTAAAGGAAAGGCGGCCGACTCTGATTCAGATGCGGAGCAAGGTATTCGTGTAACAGCTAAGAGCGAGAGGCGCCGCACGGGAGGCATGTTCGTTGATGAGGTTATTCCCATCACATTGGTCCCGGAATCCTGGGACGTTCCGGCTGCAACTAATCGTGTCGCATACATTCTGGACCTCAGTGGGACACCGAAGCTTCTTCAGTCTGGCCGAAAGACCTTGACAGTCGATGCATTCATTAAAAAAGAGGTATTTGAATTCAGTCTTTCGATTTTCGGCTCTATCCCTGACAATATTCAGTGTCAAGACTCGTTCACAGGTCCAACTGGCTCAAAATCGGACCGGAGTCTCGCCAAGGTCATGATTCTGAACGATGACTCGGATGAGCCGGTCCTATGCCGCCGCTCCACATTGACCTGCAGCGGCTGCTATAAATGCACTCTAGCCTCTGATGATTTTCTCGAGGATTGCCGTCGATGGGATGACACAGATGCACCGCATTCACTCATCTCAGCGCCCATTATGACGGCAAAGGCTTCCGAAGCCAATAGTGTCGCTGCTATAGCTTCTGCGTGAGTCTCTTGTTCCTCTGACCCTTCAATTCCCTTCATATCATCATACAGATTTTACCGCGGTGTAGTCGAGACCTACTGCAAAGGCCAACATCTAGATTCTGATATCCCCTGTGGCGGTCGTGCCATCCTACGGAAGTTCTCGCAGGTATTAAGTTTTGATTAATTGTCTTGCCCTTATTTTTACACCGCTAAACTGCACATGTTCAGGGAAAGATGAACGGTAAAACATACTTTATTGGGTGTTCCAATTGGGCACACGGCGACTCTGCTCAAATGTCAAAGATCCACCGGTTTGTCCCAATCCCGTCAGCGGTACGGGAATCGATCCTTGTGAAACTGCTCAAAGGCGAGCCGATTGACGATGAGGACAATGATACCGAGGTTCTCGCTGGATCTTGCATGCAAATTATTCACCCATCCCATCTTCCCAAAAATTCTGTATGCCGTGCGTATCACATTCCGGTCAAATTCTGGTTTCTACACTGTCACTGACATGTATATCCTCATTAGCGCGGAATCACTACCATGATGGGGTTCATGTCGTCGCAAAACTTAAGAAACATGAATGCCGTGCACAACTCTCAATTCTTGTCCCTATAAATGACAAGGACTTGCGCGCAGTTATAATTCCTGCAGCTGGTGTCCCACACAATCATCCGTCCTTCACTCGCACCAAGATCCCAGCTGAAGTCAAAATGAAATATCAGCAATGTATCGATGCTGCGGGCCCGGTGGGAATGACCACTCTTCGCATAGATAAATGTAGGCATCCCAACCGCAACCATTGAATTAACACTGATATTTTTCTCAGCATCCAGCACCCATTCAATTCTCGCAGGCAGGCTCCCGCAAGAGCTGCATCCCGGCATGATTAACAGCCGCAAACGTCGGGACATGGTCAAAGACACACGCGAAACTATGTATCCAGATGGTACTGGACTCCCCGGTTCGTTCTTGCCCTCAATACTTTGACAACCCGTCTTGAACCCATCTTGAAGCTATCTATTTTGAATTTGACAAGGATCGGTCTCACGACATTCAGGACAGATATATTCACGCTGTCATGACTCGCCCAGATGGCACACATGTTATTATCACTATCAATCCGGAGCTCGCTTTCCTAACGTTAGACGCAATCTGGATTATGGTTGACACTACATTCGGCGTAGTTCACGGTGAGACCAACGAGTGGAAGCTTGTCATTTGGCTGAACTCTATCGATAAACGTGAGTATTTTCCGTTGTAACTCAATGCATCCTCAAATCTTTACAGGGACTGTCATCGGACGTGTTTGGAGTAATCGAGCATCACGGGAGGCTTTTGTTCTCGTCTGGAATGGGATTTTCGACGCTATCGAGACCATCACGGGGAAAAAGCTGAACTTCAAGCTCTCATAGGTGATTCTGAAGGTGCCCAGGCTCAGGGTCTTGGGGACGTAATCATTTTACGACACACGAACCTGCTGAGTGTGGCTGGTGTCGCTACAGTGGACATTGACTCGATATTGATGTTTATATGGAAGACGTGCATCGTCCATTTCAATCGGTGAGATTGCGCTCTCAAAAACCTCTTGATGACATATTTATACAATTATCCAGCGGTGTTTTCGCGCTCAAGGCGTACATCAGCGAGACCGATCTTGCCTATTTGCTCGGATTCCCTTACCTTTGCTCTGAGGAGGAGATTCAGAACTATTACACATTTTGTGCAGAATCCACCAACGCAAAAGTTCAAAGTAAGTTGAAGCGAGTAAGGAGAGCAGAAACACATCACTGATTAATTCTGATAGATTGGTGGACGCACAAGATTAGCTATCCATGGCTGCTGCCTTCTTTGAATCGGGAAGTCTCGCAGATGGATAAACGGCACTGGGATCTAACGCCCCGTGATACGAATCCCATCGAAGGTAGTCATGCACAGGACAACCAGGTGAATAGCACCAGGAGGTCATTGCTTGACGCTATTCTATTGTGAGTGATGCAAATTCAACCTTGCCTTTATATTGACCATACATGAATAGAGCGAAGAAACTCGACAGTGACACGGCACGGGTTATCAAAGCGACAATGACTTCAGGTGTTCTGGAAAACCCGAACAATTCTCTTCAATCACGCTTCAAAAACCAGTCGCAAAGGCAGGCACGAACCAAAGAGAAGCAGCGCGAGCTGGAGAGCCTCACGGGCCGCGAGGCTAAGAAATTGCGAGCAGAGGTAAAGGCCGGGAAGCAGCAGGCAAAGGATGACCAGTTGGAGATCAGAAATCTCCATAGACAAGTTCAAGAACTGACCCAAGGCAGTGCTTCCCAGCCCCACACGCCTCGCAGACAATCTCCGGCTGTTGCGGGTCCGTCGAGGCTTACCCGCTACATATGTACAAATTTATTCCTTCGAATTTTCGTTTGGCTGATACAATATTTCTAGCAACTACTCTGATTAACAACTTTGATTCAGATGAAGATATGGACGACTTCGCTCCTTGTTCCCCACCGACTCGGATGCAGGCCCTAGAACTCTTTCCTGGCCTCCGCCCCATGACTCCTGTTGCAGACCCGAGATCTGACTTTGACTACGCAGGCGCACTCAAGTCGGATATATTAGACAAAGCACTGAGGGGAATTGCGGAGGATCACCCGATGTACCCAGTCAACGGTGACGACGAAGTACTTGCGTCTGATCCTTATGTTGTCGGATAGGACAGTTTTTTCTCTCTCTCCCACTCAACTAATTACACTGTCATTTCCTTTTATAATACCTACTATACAGCAGAATGAATTCTAATGTTACAACTTGCTTTTTGCGGAAATTCTAGTGAGCCGCGAGCGTAGTGTAGTGACTGCTCAAATAAGTATGTACAGTAACGAGTTTATCAAACATGGCCAAATGCAATTTGCGCAATCTGCGCAATTTGCGCAATTTGCGCAATTTGCACACGCTGACTAATATTATCGCCCCTTTGGGCAGACCTGGTTCCTTCGGGTTTCCCCGATGATCTAGTATGTGACATACGTGATACTCAAGGGTGACTTTGGCAGTAGGCGGTCGGCATCGCGGCAAAAGACAACAAATATGAACACACATCAAGGTCTTTCGAAAATCGGTTTAGGAGGCGGGGATGGAAGCGTACACGACACTGGTATGGTTGGAGTCGCATAGCCGGAGCTGCTGACTGAATTACGACCTTTTTCTTCGTCTCGGAGTTCCAGGTAGACTGTGTTGAGCTCGGCAACGATCCGACTGATCGGACGGACTTCGAGAAAGACACACAATGAATGACAAATGCCTCATTTTTTGGCGGAGGCTTAAAGCGCTTACGCAAAAAGAGCTGACCAAAATGTGATCCTCTGCCAATCGTGAAAATAGGGCGCTATAAGACCCTTACCTAAAGGTAGCGGGAATTAACTACACATCCTTACTTCAACTCAACGCAAAATCCAGCACAGCCACTAGAGTGCGCTTTGAACTTGTCCCAAGGCTGTGCTCTGGAACAAGTTCAAAGCGCACTCTAGTGGCTGTGCATATGGGCTGTACATCTTTTGGTTCTTTACTCACTCAATTTTTTCCTCCCTTAGGAATCAGAGTCAAATTGGACTACTATCCAACAATTATGCACCCCTGAAAATATTGGGTTGTGGATAAAATCGTTGGCAAGACCGTGCGAGGAATTATATAATCAACTTCTTTGGAACACGGTGACCCCTCCGACGGTGCCGCACACAGTAAGTAGGTTATTGATTAGAAATTTAGAACTATCCCTGCCAGCCGGCCTGCGGAGTGACCGCCTGTGGTAGCCGAGGCGTTACCCAAGGCATCAGCGGCCATCACCCGGCAGTCTATATATATATGTTATCGTTTTCGTTTCTTGTATATACTCCGTACACAGGGGCCACCGAGGGTCTGGCTGATCGAGACCCAAAGCGACCACCCGGAGCAAAGCTCCAAGAGCCACAGGCTCGTGCGAGGGCGAAGAGAAGCGGGTCCAAAGGCCCCAACAAGAGCAGAGCATAGGGAAATTTATGATTGCATTGAGAGAAAATATCTACGATACGCCGAGATTGACGAAGAAAGATAGAGTACAAAATAAGCTAGTCGAAATTAAGCGCCGCAGATACTACAGGGTGACCATGCGCACAAGCGAACTCGGTGATGCGAGCGTCCCAAGCCCGGGTGATGGCGAGAGGAAGAATTTGCTCGAGCCGACGCCAGTAGATCAAGAAACAGAGTGACGTCCAGCCACCCAGTTTCATGATGATCTCGGGCGCGACGCCGGCAGCGAGCAACTCGAGGGAGCCGCCGATACAGTAGCTGTGACCGAACACCAGGTCCAGCTTGGCCGACCTGAAGACGGCGGAGGATTTTCGGGGGAAGAGGTCCTTGGTGAGGTGTGACCACCCAGAAGGCGTGCGGAAAGCGAACAGCGGAGTATCGGCAGGGGGGATTGTGATTGAAGGCTACATGATTGTCGAAGGCGGCGACGGGATAGAGATCGGTGTCGGGGCCGAGCACCTCGGTGAGAAAACACTCACCCCCGAGTGTCTGTGTCGTCTTCGTCCACACCAGGTGAATACCGCGAACAGCACGCCCGTTGGCGGTTGTGCGTGAGACGCGCGTGCTGCGGCAGGTGTCGTGCAGCGTCGAGAACTTCGCCTTGCTGCGAATGACGAGCTCGCCGAGGCGGCGGCAGCCCCAAAACACTGCCGTCGCCGTCGACCACGCCGCTGCATCGAGTGGGGTGGAGAGATCGAGGGAGACACGAAACGCACGTAGATGTTAGCGCGTGATGGGCCCGCGAGGGGGGCGCTTGAACGAGACGCCCGCCTTGTCGGCCGACTTCTTCAGCGCCGGCATGTATCCGTCGTCGCCGTGCCACGGAGCGTCATTGTACAAATGCCACAACTGGAGCCCGCACAACCAGTTGCGTATGCACTTGCCCGAGCAGGAGCCTGCGGCATCTGCAACAAACACGGCGAGGAGGAAGCACGAGGCCGGCATGCGCGCCTCTTCGCCGATGCCCAGACGCTCGTAGAACTGTGTGAAGTGTAAGAGACCAGCACCGTACGACTCGTGGGTCTCCGTGACGTGCGCACCCAGCAGCGCCTCGAAGATACGAGCCTGCAAATTCAGCGACACCTGCTGCTCCTGCAGAGTGGAATGCGCGCGTGTGGAATATGGCGCCGTCCATAGCAGAACACGTCGATCAGCCGGCACGTGGGGGCGGAAGGAGCTGGGGCCAAGGACGTTGGCTTTGGCTGGTTTCCGCGCGATCTTGCGGGGCAGAACCGCCGCCGCAGCCTTGCGTACATCCAGGAGGGAAGTGTGTGCATCCGCAGCGCGTGACGACGACACGATGTGGCCGGAATCGAATGCGTCGTTGGAGACGTCAGAGAGCGCGTGTCGTGGGGGAGGGTGCGACACCAGCGAGGCCCAACGATCGGGGAAGTGCGCGCGGGCAGGCGGATGGGCCACAGGTGAGAATGCCTCGTGGGAGACAGCGCGGTGCAGGGGGTCGCGGACGCGGACGCGGGCGGCGTGAACCAAAGGAGAGAGAGAGGCGAAGGGGGCTGGAGCGTGGATAGCAGAGGGCGGGATGGCAAAAGCCATGGACAGAGACGGGGACATGGAAGTCGGGCCGGTCGATCCGAAGGCCGAAACGAGAACGAGCGAGGTCAACGGCAGAACTGGGCGCGGAGACGAGGGCGGGGGCAACGCGCAGTAGTGGAAGACACCCGCCGCCACTCGTCACGTGCAGAGGAAAACTCCCCGGAGTTCATCTGGCAAGGCGAATTCACGCGAAAGGCGGTCACGCTCGGCGAGATTGGGCACGGAAAGTCTGCGTGAGGGAGCGTCAGCGAGATTACCTGCCGAAGCAATGTAGACGATGTGAGGCGTGATGGACAGCGTGGTGGTCAGGACGAAGGAACACCGTGTGCAAAGATTCAAACCCAAGTTAGGGGAACACCCCTTCGTATGAACACCGACTACTAGCGGAAGCGGCACCAAAAGGGAAACAGTGGTCAAGATAGAATGAATTGTCGAAGTGGGCGACGAGGAAAGGTTTATGCGCGGGGAGCACCGGGCATGTGCGATGGAATGATTTTAGATCGAACGTGCAAGCCTGCGAACCAGCTGGCGCGGTCGCGACCTGGGAACGTGGGATTGAGCATGGATTGAGGATAGCGGATAGCAGGCGCCGAAGCGTGGATAGAGGATAGCGAGCGCCGAAGCGCAGATAGCAGATAGAATATAGCAGACGCCGAAGCGTGGTAGTCCTATAAGTTTGCTTTACGCACTCGCGAGTCATTCCTTACATTGCCATTCTTTTATCATAACATACAAATCATATTTTAATGTTTTCACAACCACCACTGGTAGCGGGCCATGCCGCTTGTCAGCCCTACCCACTTTATATTATAATTACTACCGGCGGTATGGAAAGATTCTGAGGACGTCATGCCCTGCGGAATTGTCGTGTAATTCTGCTCATATAGCTTTCAGAAACGCACGTTGAGAATTGAGGTCAGAACAGCTGTTCCGGCTGAAATGATCAAAAACAGCTCAAAAAGGAAAAAAAAATCGGCCGCGCCCTAAGTTCCGCAAAGAGCTGTAAGGTGTTACGTAAGCCAGGTTCTGAGAATTCTTAAGGGGGTATTAACACTTAACACTTAAGGACCGGTTAACATTTAAGGTGTTACATTCATTTTTTCTGCCGGAGTCATCCCGCTTGCATTATATCCCAATTTCAGTGCGCTATGATGACTGGCTGGAAAGATACAGCGAGTTTAGGGCCCGGAACATTTAAAAAGGAAATGTATTTCGACTACGCAGCATACTCGTCCTCTGAAGGAATTTCCATCGCTCTGTCATCCACCCATGCATCTTCCTCCGCATCTGCGTCGGCCTCAGCATCGTGTAAAAGTGTGAGGTTGAATGTTAAGGTTCAGACACACCTTCTGTCTTTTAGCCCAACTGTGCATTCGTATCCCCTCACATTATAGCATTGCAGGAAATGGGGTAGTGCAGAATAGTGTCCTTAGAGAAACGGTTCAACTACAAGTATATATCCTGAAGACATTCTCATCCCATAAGGCCCTGATGAGTCGAGTTGTCAGAAAAAAGTGATCATCTCAGACGATACTACATATATATCCTCAGGGTTGGCCGGCCCAATATTCTTTATTCTTTTTGTGGCCCAAGCCT